>JABUQX010096146.1:2500-30000 GCA_015478945.1 Trachelipus rathkii | reverse complement strand
AAAAAATTACATTAAGTTTCAGATTCTGATAAACAAATGATGTATCAAAATGATCAGTCTCATACAGATTAACATGCTTTTTATAAAATGAAAATATAGTTTCTAATGTTAGTTTGTAAATTTAAAAAGCCTTTTAAACTCTAATTTAAAGATTAAGAGATATATATCATCATTTTTTAGTCTTTTTGGTCGATATGGCATGTAGTTTTAAAGTTCTTTTCCCAATCATGTACCTATTTCCTGTATTGCATTTTTAAAGCAAGATTTATCAAAGTGTGTTTTTTTGGTCAGGGGTAGTCATTTTGGATATCAACCCCTTTAAGTTGTTTATCAAAATAATTTAGTCAAATTTAGTAATGGTGTCATATTGGCCTATTCATATTATTTATATATTAGTATAGTATAATGTAGTTATTAGTTTGACTTAACATTATCACTACAACAAAAAAATATTAGAATATTTTTTTACAGTTTTTGTATGAATCAGTTTTTCTAAATAAACTTATTTCATTAAATGTCTAATTATTACTTTCAATGAATTATAATTTTGGTTTTCAAAAACTACCTTTAAAATATAGGTCTCCGGCCGGAGGAAGCCGGAGACTAGTTGTTCCGGCCCGGAGCCGAGATCTTTTAAAAAGCCGGGAACTCCGCCTAGCGGACCGAGCCGGAGATACCGGTGCATCCCTAATATAATATATATATATATAATATATATATAATATAATATATATATATATATATATTATTATATATATATATATATATATATATATATATATATATATATATATTATATCATATATTCTTACCTCTCAATCCCTGACCACCCCACTCATGTGAGAAGGCCATACGTGTTCCAGGTACCCCACTGACGCCAACTGGTCTCCTTCATGATCCTCCCAGTTCTGGAGAATGTCCTTGTTGTTCTGTCTGCGAGAGTTAGTTAAGCTTACGGAGAGGAGAAAAAAGTGGCACGTTCCTCTGGAACCTGGCTACAGTTTTGGTCAGAGTGTTGTAGTGTTTGGTTAAGGAATTGAATCTGTGTTTGTATATTGTAAGTAGGGTGTGACCGCATCTTAGCTTTGTACAAAGAATGGTGGAATGTTGTTCAGATTTGTTTGTGATATAGAGCTGGTGAAGAAGGAGGTTATTTGAGTCTGTGGTGGGTGGGTTAGAGAAGTGCAACTGTGCATGGGTTGTTTGGTTTTGGACAAGATTTGTGTCCGCTATCATTTCGCAGTTGTGTCTCTGTGGTAGAATTTTGGTCTCTTTGGGAGTTGTTGTTGGTAGTTGATGATTTAACATTTTTGTTTTATTTTTTGATTCTTAGAGCTTTGTTTTGTGTCACTTGGAGTTTCTTGTTATTTTTAGTCAGTAATGGGTGCCAAGTTGGAGAAGCGTAGTTAGAGTCGGCGAATGTATTGTTGTTTATGGTGGCGATTTTGGTTTATTATTTGTTGAAGTCTGTGCCAGTGATGATTCTCAATATATTCAGTTTTTTGTTTGCAGATGTGAAATTATGTTGTTTGTGTGTTTTTTGAAGGTAGATGCGTAGGCAAGTGTTACTCCGAGGATTTTGGAGTTTGTTAAAGGGTATAGCAATGTTGTTTAGGTAGACTTGCGAGGGTATGGTTCCAAGTTGGCGGTTGGTGGTGATTAATGTAATTGAAGATTTGTTTGGTGAGGCGGAAATTGTTTTCTTTAGCCATGCTGAAGTGGTTGATGTTTGTTATGGCAGGTTTGTGGTCGTGTTTAGTTCTGGTGTGTAGTAGGCTATGGTGATGTTCACTGGTAGGTTGTTATATTGTTGTGTTCTGTTTATGTCGGTTTGTGGGGTCGCATAAATAGGTGATTAGCGTGGAGGAAAGCATGCCCTTGGGGTACTCCGCTGTTGACGTTTACTGTTCTGGATTTTGTGTTGTTTGTTTGTATTTATGCTGTTCGTCTCGATAGGAAATTAGAAATCCACAGTTAAAGCTGTGTTCCATAGTTGTTTGAGATGTTGTCTGGGCCAGTTGCAGGTGAGTTTTTAAGTGTCTTTGTTATGTTTTCTAGGTCGGCTGTGGTTATTTCTATTGTTGGGTCGTGGTTGAGTTTTATTTTCTTGAGGGCTTTGAATGATTTTCCTGTTTGAGGTTTGTGTGGGTTTTGACTCTTTGCGAAGTGAGTAGTGCGAGAATCGTTTGCGTGTTGTTTGTTGGATTAGGGGTTTTGTGTGTTTGGGGTTTTGATGGATTCGTGAGTGTGTGTTTGTTGGTTGGTTGACTTTTTCATTGTATTTATTGTTTTCCACATACTGGTGTTATTCATGTGTTGGATGTTCTTGGTGAGGAAGATTTGGAAGTGTTTAAGAATGTGTGTTGGTTAATTATGATTCTTGGGTGTTTAGGGTGTTAATCTGTGTTGTCGTTTGGAGTGATATGTGTGTTATTTCTCTGAGTGGGTAGTTTGGTTTGTTGACATTTTCGTATTTTGTGATGATGGGTAAGATGGGTCGGAGTTATAGATCGGTTTATGTTGACCAGTTGAGTTTTGTGTATAAATTTGGTTAGCATAGTGTTATGTTTGGTGATGTGCATGTTTGGTTGGTTTGAGGTGGGCTTCTTGTGTGGCTGTTTGTGTTGTTTAAGATGTTGAGATTTTCAAGGTTGGCCATGACTTGGGTTCCTCTTTGGTTTGCTTCTTAGTTCTTGGGCGTTGTACCATGTAGGGTGGTGAACGTTGAAGTTGCCTCCCATTATGAAGTTTAGGAGGTGGAGATTTCGGAGAGTATGGTTATGTATTTCTGAGGCATTGTGGATTAGTGTGGTGGAGGAATGTATGAGGTATATTTGAGTGTGCGGTTTTTTTGTTTATCCATTATTGTGCAAGGACTGTATTTTTGAGTTGTCATTTAATGCCATTGTAGTTTGTAAGGTGGTGGTTGTGTATGATTGTGAGTTGTGTATAAGGGTTAGTAGAGTGTGGTTTGGAATATAGAAAAATACCTAAATAAAAAGTTGCGTAACTTGTGTAAAATTCATATACTGTTAACTTTCATTTTGGATCCTGTATGAAGATTAAAAAAATATTACAGCAAACTGAACTTTTGACCCCAAAAATCTTACTGTCTGCCATCGAATGTTCAAAAGTAAAACATAAATTCGTACTATTTATTTTGGTATATTGTTGTAGCGATATTACATCGAGAACCATTTAATTGATTTTGACGGCTCGCCCAATTTTATCTACACTGATTTTTACAAATTGAAACTTTAAATTACATAAAAAAAAAAAAAATTAGAACATTAGAAATACACCCAATTTTTTTTTTTCAGTTTAACAAATAGATTGTAAAAGCTTGCTTAATAATAAAAACAAAATATTTTTAATCATTGGAACTAATTTTTAAGAGTAGTTAATTTATTCCTTTTTTAAAATATTGGAGAGTGAATATTAATATGACTAAATCTTATTAAATTATCAAATGATTAAAAAGTTTGCAGCACTGAAAATATAAGTATACCAGCTTTTTTTCGGCGAAGTAATTTTTGAGGCTGAGATGTTTGCCAGCTGGTTGCACTCTAATTGAAGACCATATGAAGTTTTTAGAGAGAACCATAAGCATTTTCTTTCAAGTTTGAAAAGATGAGTGTTTCTTAAGGTTCTTTTAGTTTTAAAATACTTAGCGGATCATACTTGTAAAGTTTAAATTCATTGTATAGTGAAAAGTATTTTATTATATAAATGTATAAAGAATAATTTGAAGATATGATAAATAGACAAAAAACTGGCTCGAAATTAGCCTGTATCCGGCCTAATGGCAGGAACAAAACTTATGCCAGATTATCTGACCTCCGAACAAAGTTATGGCAAAAGTTACAACACTAACATATGTATTAATTACCACTGACCTCTATACTTGCCTCTTAATGGGGGTCCTTTCCTGTCACTTACTAAGTACTACGGTGTGGGAAAAGTAGGTTCTTATGTTTTCATAGATAATTTAAAAAATAGTATTTCAGTTTTTTAGTAGTCGAATAAACATGTTAAAATTAAACGTTCAATAGCAGTTAATTTTCTCTAGTTTCTGGAGTAGTCAGTTTCGGTATGGAGTGAAGATGTTCCCTCCTATGTTAAAAATTCTTTCGCTCTCAATAGATGATGGCGGAGAGGAAAGCATCTTATTTGCAATTTTCACCGAAGGAGTGGGCACACACCTTCCTTGATTCTAGTTCTAATGAAGAATATTTCTCCAGTTCTATTTCCAGAGTAGATGAAGAAGAAGATGATTGTCGACGAAGTTTGCCTTTCTTCTTTGTAGTTGGTTGATTTTCAACATTTGACTCTGCTGATGATAATAAATCATTCAAGCAAGATTCAAAGTCAAAAAGATCCTGAAGACTGGCTTCAGCCTTTCTTACATTTTCAGGTTCTATGTCGGTGGAGCTGGAATTCTCTTCATAATTCTTATTCATTTTTTTATAGGTGCTGGCCAAAAAATTATGAATTGAATTGAGATGGGTTTTTGATCCTTCTTCTGAATTCCTAAAAAGCGTATTTTTGTATCTCGGATCCAAAAAGGTTGCTGCTATTAAATTTTCATTTTCTTCATACTTAGCAAATCTACTATGCATTGATATTGAAATTGCACTGATTGTGCTTCCTAACCCAGAGAATCTTGAATCTGAGCTTGCTTTGGTTATGGTATATTTCAAAACTTTCACTTGCGGAATAATTCCTGATGCATTAGCAGTCCTTGCACTCAGTCTGAAAAACTGAATAGCATTTGAAACTAAATGTTACTTAAATATTAAATATTAATATTATATATATTAAGAAATAATAACTTAATAATTATCAAAGTAAAATCAATAAAATGTTATATTGTTATTCAATATTTCGAAGACATTGAAATATAAATATAAATTTTATATTTCTCCAAAGAATTGACTATTATATTACCTTTCAGTAGCCTGATGAAAAATTTTGAGTAGATATGAGCATTTGCCAATTAATCCCCAGTTGTTGGCATCAAATACTGGTAAATTTGGGATTTCTGCACAGTAGTTGGCAATTGCATTTGAATTTTTTGTTCAAATATTCTTTCAAGCATAAAATAAGTGCTATTCCATCGAGTGGGCACATCCTGAATCAATTTGTGCTTTGGTAGACTATGCTGCTTTTGGAGCTCTTCAAGTTTAGCATACGCTAATGGTGATTTATTGAAATGTCCTGTTATTCGACGGCAATTAGCAATTATATCTTTCATAATTCGCTGTTCGAAAATTGCATCATGAATAACCAATTGGTTGGTGTGAAGAAAACAGAGAAGACTTCTTTGACCAGTATTTGTGACTCCATTGACCATGTTTGTCATGAACAATTTTATAGTCATCCACTACTTCTTGAGTCATGTTACATATATTACTTGAGGTATGTGCTTCCGGAAATGGCTTCAGTCGAAATAAAACCAATCACTGCAGTTTGCTGTTAAGCTGAAACAAAGAATTTTGTTTTTTTTTTTTTTTTTACTGTCAATTAAATATTTAGTAAAGATCATTGTTAATCTAGTTGCATAAAAATTTCAAAAAGTGGCATATTTGAAGTTTGAACTATTTACAGAAATATGTTAAGTGTTAACTGAAACTTAACTCTATACAATTGAATATAATCAATACTCAATAGTTAAAATGTAATGCAATAAATTGTAAGTTTTTGTAAAAATAAAATTTAAAAACCATTACCAAGTTAATAAGTATTAACTTATAACAATAAGGTTTCAACTTATAAGTAGTAGCTTGTAACTTATTATCTGATGTCCAAATGTCTGTTGTGAAGTTTAGATTGCTCGCTTCAGTAATTCTCTTTACGATTTTGGTCAAAACTTTGGAAAACATTTCTGGAATAATATTAGTAGAGAAATACTCTCTTTAGGGCAGTTCATAATTGGGTTGTGAATCAATCGCTATCATTTCACCAATAGCAATGTGAATATTTTGGGACTTGAGGACTCTTTTTAAGTTAATATGTTCCTTCTAAAGTTCTTTGAGAATGTAAACGGCCTGATATTGATGCTTCGCAATCAACTAGTCTTTTTTGGGTAGTAATTCATAGTAGGCTTCAGTTCTGCTTGAGCTCTCTCTTCTGCAATTAATCGTTCTTCTTGCTCTAACTGCATTTGATGTTGAGTCTTGAGATGTTTTTTCATATTGGTTGTACAGTAGTAAAGGTTTGTTCAGTTTTGCCACCTCGTGATAAAATTATATTACATAGGTTACACGTCACCTTAGTTTTATCATTATTAATTTTAAAAAATCGCCAAACGACGCTTATGTCCTGTCCTTTGTAGGACTTTGTAGTTTCCACAGACTGCGTAATGAAAATTTAAATTTATAAGATATAAATAAATCTTTAGTAAGATACTAAAGATTTACCTGAAAAATAAATAAAAGTATAAAATAAGCATTAAATAAATTGACTTGCATTTTATTTTTTTTATGAAGAATCGGTTAAGAATCGCATTTAATGTACCAATGTCCGATTCTTATTTCTCCCAAAAATAGCCGATTTCGTCGATGCCGATTTTATCGCACACGCCGCTATTATGTGAAATAAAATAGAGTAATCTGGGAAACAAAGGACAATAATATGAGAAATTGAGGAAAGAATTATGAGAAATAAAGAAATAAAGTTGAAACTTTAAATTTGGAAATTAATGAAAATTAATAGGCAGTTTTAATGGGATGAATCTACTTCTATTTCTCTTTCGAATTCTTAAACAATGTAATATTATCTTCATATTTCATCTAACTAAATTCACTAAACAGTAATTACTTTGATATATATATATATATATATATATATATATATATATATATATATATATATATTATAATATATAGCTAAAACATATATATTATTAATATATATTATATATATATATATATATATATATAATATATATATAAGTAGTATAGGGTGGTAAACCTCCGCTGAAACCGCAAACCGGAAGTTGCAAAGCAACATTTTGCAACATCCGGTTTTTGACGTTTGATACATCAAAGTTGGGGTTTTTAAGGTCGGTGAGACCGAATTTAAGGTCTGGAAGACCGATTTTGGAGGTTTTAAACCTGAACTCAGAGGCTTAGCCCCCAAAACGGGGGGCGTAGCTCCCAAAATGGGTTTTTTGGTTCCTAGAAGGATTTAAATGATCGGAAGATCATTTTTGATGGCTCCAATCGATTTATCGATGTTTTTTTTTTTTTTTTTGCATAAAATCGGTGTTTAAATCGTCTTTTTTGAAAAATGTAATCGAAAGAAAATCATCACAATTATTTAAAATTCAGCCGATATATCGTTGGGGTAACTGTCCGGATTCGGCGGTCCCCTCCATGAGATCGAGTTGGAAATAACTTTCACTTTTCTGCGTATATATATCTACCCGGGTTAGGCTTATCGTATCGTCCTAAAATTTGAGGGCGCGCTATGTGGTGACGTAACCTCGTCGTAGACGAGGTTACGTATCCGTGCGCCCCCCGGAGGGGGTGCCGCCCCCCTAAAAATAGGAAATGACCGTAGAAGGCTGAAATTTGGAGAAAGGATTCGGAGTCAGAGTCGGATCCGGAGCCTGCACCGATGCTGGCTCCCGTGAGGTGCCAAGTTAGTAAATATTTGTATAATAATACAATATTTGTATCCTTATATATGCTATCAAACCCGTAGATCTCGAATATGATGGTTAAAAGTTCGTAATGGGTGTCTGGGGCCTCCCGGATTGGAATGAACGGAATGCATAAGAGAAGTGAAGAAAGGAGTCGGAGTCAGAGAAGGAAGGAGTCGGAGAAGGAGTCTGAGTCATAGAAGTCGGAGTTGACAACGGCACAGGTGATGGAGCCGGTGTGGTGCGGTTCGGTGCGGTGCGGTGTGGTGCGGTGCGGTGTGGTGCGGTGCGGTGTGGTGCTGAATTAATAAATATTCGGTTAGTCCTATATTGGTATCAAAATATATGTTTATAAGGCCGTAGAACTCGAATATGAGAGTTGTAAGTTCGTAAAGAGTGTCTGGGGACCCCCCGGAGGGGGGTCCCCAGAAGAAATGCACGGAACCCAAAAACAGAAGAAGATGGAGGAAGGAAGAAGGAAGAAGGATGAAGGATGGAGTCTGAGTAGGAGACAGACTTGGTACCGACACCGCTGCTGGAGCCGGTGCGGTGCGGTGCGGTGCTGAGTTAGTAAACATTCGTTTAGCTCCAGACTGACATTTCTATTTTCAAAATCTCGTTTTCTTTTTATAAACGTCAACTAAAATATATTGTTTGCTATTTTTTTATATTATAGGTTTCATTTTACATTTATTCTTTATGTTAATTTAAATTTTGTAATTTATTTTCAAATTTTTATTATATTTTATTTATTTTTAATTTATTTTTGTTTTATTTGCTTAAAACATTTTGTTTTTACCAAAAAAAATTATGTTTTACATACTCTAAATCAGTAAATCAGTAAATCAAACCACCCTTCACTCACCTCCCCCTCATCCTTGATCTATTGAATGCTATGGAAATTCAAAATTTCATTAATTTTAACCAAAATTTTGTTTTACATACACTAAAGCAGTAAATCAGTAAATCAGTAAATCAAACCACCCTCCCCAACACCCTCCTCCCACCATCCTATGATCTATTGATCTATTGCTTCATGTCACATTTCGAGTAATTTTTTATAAACGTAACATAAAATCAAGTTCTTTATACACTGACCAACGAATATATGCTAATGTAACAAAGTTTTCAGCATTAGATAAAGCTGCATAGCAAATCACCTGAAGCTAAGAATAATAATGTACAACGACAAACCTAACACATCCTTAACATGAATGCTAACTTAACAAAGTTTCCACATCTTAGCCAACAGGTAAGGTAGGTAACATAGCATACAACGTACATTTCACACTTTGTCAAGTCACTAACACACCACATTCTAACATATCAATGTTTAATTTTACATTAACATGGTTATATTTTACAAAAATATTATCCATAACCTTGTCTAATTAATCTACCTGATCAGAATAATCTAACGTTAAAGTTTTACACATATACTAACTTACATAGAATCACCTGAACTAAGATAAATAATGCACAACGACGACATACACAACTTCAAGTACCGCTAACATTACAAGTCATACTACTTTGATCGCACGTAAAAGTAACTAACATAACATAAAAAAACGAAACCTATTACAGCACTTTGTGCAAGCATACTTATCTCTAACAATAATGTAATTTTCAATTAACCATGGTAAATATTTAACAAAAATTTATAATCACCCTAATTATCATACTGATCACGAATATATGGTTAACGTAACAAAGTTTTTTAGCATTAACATAAGTAACATTTAGCAAAAAATTAATCATAACCTTACCTAACTATCATAATTCCCACCGAATATTTGCAAACATAACAAAAGTTTTTATCCAACATAACATAAAAATAATCTCTTTGAATAAATATCATAGTTAAGTGTTAATATTTTACATACCCTTAGGCAGTAAATCAGTAAATCAGTAATTCATACCACCTGCGCCCTCCCTCCCTCCACCCCTTCCATGATCTATTTGATCTATTGATTCAGGTAACATGTCGAGTATCCATTTTGGATAACATAGCATAAAATTAAGTTCTTTATAACTAACCAAAAATATGCTAACGTAAAAAGTTTTCACGTTAATAAAAATAACATAGCATACCTGAACTCAGAATATAATGTAGAACGACAAATCTACACAACCTTACGCAACGAATAAACTACTAACATTACAAAGTTCCATAGCTGAACAATCAGTAAAGTAACTAACCAGCGTACAAAACGTAACCGTATTCGTCATCACACACTTTTTTCAAGCATATATCTAACATATTAATGCTAATTTTACATAACATGGTAATATTTAACAAAAACATTTATAGCATAGCCCTGTCTAATTATCAATACTAAGCAACGAATATATTGCTAACGTAACAAAGTTTTTTAACATTAATATAGTAATATTTAACAAAAATTCATCATAAAATTACCTAACTCTCATAATCCAACATAACAAAGTTTTATCCAAACATAACATAAAAATAAGTTCTTTGAATAAAATTCATAGTAAAGTGTAATAGTTTAAATTCAGTAAATCAATAAATACTTATCATAACCACCCGGCCCGTCATCCCTCCCACCAATCGCATACTTTAATGATATACTTGATCTATTGATTTATTTTTGTTCAAGTCATATTTCGAGTATCAATTTTGGATAAACACACATAAATAAGTTCTTTATATACTTGACCCACGATATTGCTACGTAAAAAATTTAACATCTAAAGCTAACATATCATATCCTGAACTGAAGAATATAATGTACAACGACAAACGTAACATACTTAACGCACGAATAACAGCCACATTAACAAGGGGTGGAAAGTTACCATCCTTGAACAACAGTAAGGTAACTAAACTTTGCATACAGAACGTAACATATTCACACTTTTTCAAACGTATCTGTAACATAGTTATTTTTACCTTAACATAGTAAATATTTAACAAAAATTTTCATAATATTGTCTAATTATACTGACCCACGAATATATGCTAAGGTAACACAGTTTTCACAATAATGATAACATATCATAACCTGAACTAAGAATAATTAATGTACAATACTGAAAACCTAATATACCTCACGTTTTGAATAATCTCCTATCATTCACAAGTCCCTACTTATCAAAGGTAAAAGTAGCTAACAGGACATACAAAGCTCAATGTATCCCCACTTTTCAAACATATCTGCAACAACTAAAGCAGTATTATCTAACGAAAGCACTTAACAAAGAACCAATCTATGCAAGATACCAGCAATCTTCTTGAAGCTATGAATTAATACTACCTTCATCAAAGTGACACTAGAAAATATAACATCATATATTACTTACTAGCTGTAAGGAATTAATAGAGCAACTAGATGCCCTTTGGGCTGTGCCTTTTAACCGCTTACAACCCCTTCGGGTACCTCGAGATGGGTCTTTCATGCATCTCTCTTGGGGTGATCTATCCAAGTTAGTGGGGGCTCGTAGCTGAATATTTGGTTATGTTAGTAAAGGATTGAGATATGTTTGATGAGTGAGCGCCTTAAGGAATAAGCTTTGTATAAACATGAAGTCTCCCTAATGATAGCCTGCAGTGTAAGCCTAACTGAACCTCTGTGTCATTAGCATCAAACCTTGGAAAGTATGATAGTTTCTTTGTAGGGGTGTAGGGGAGTAGGTTACGTTTGTATGCAATGTAAGTTACTTTACTGATATTATCAGTGTCTTTGTTAATGTTGACTTTTATTGCAGGTGTAGGAGGAAATGTTAAATTAAATGTTACATTACTATTAATGTTATATTTGATGTCGGCTGTAACTTTTATTAAATACTTTATTATTATTATAAGATACAACTTTCATTGCTAATACTTATTACTACTAACTAACTACTAAGCTACTACTACTACTACTGACTACTACTCTTACTACTACTACTATATAATAATAGATAATAATAATATATAATAAGAATAATAATAATATATAATAATAATATAATAAATAATAAATAATATATAACAATAATAATAATAATTATTAATAATAAATATAATAATAATATAATATAATAATAATAATAATAATAATAATAATAATAATAATACTTAAAAATAATAATAATAATAATAATAATAATAATAATAAATAATAATAATAATAATCATAAAAAAAAAGAAAATGTTACGTTTGGTTAGGTTACGTGTAGGTTAGGTTAGGTTTATTTAATGCTCTTATTATGAATTATTGGAAATTTAGCATATTTTTCCCTTTTTATAGGTTTGTGCCAACCAAGTAATAAGATAATAATAAATAATAATTATAATAATAATAATAATAATAATAATAATAATATTATAATAATAATAAGTAGTATAATATAAAAACATAAATTAATAATAATAATAATAATAATATATATAATATAATATAATAATAATAATAATATAATAATAATAATAATAAAAATAATAATATAATAATAATAATAATAATAATAATAATAATAATAATAATAATAATAATAATAATAATATAATAATGAATAATATGATAATAATAATAATAATAATAATAATAATAATAATAATAATAATAATAATAATAATAATAATAATAATAATAATAATAATAATAATAATAATAATAATAGATAATAATTAATAATAATAATAATAATAATAATAATTAATAATAATATAATCATAATAATAATAATAAAATAATAATAAATAATAAAATTGAAAGCTTACAGGTGCTATCAAAGCGCCTCTGTATGATGCGCTGTTGCCAAATGACCAGTTTTGTCTATATAACTTGAGATGTTATATACTGTTAATGTCGCAGTTTATTCACGCTAAATGTATGTCATCGGTATGTTATGGTACTATATGTTTTTTAGTTCAGGAAATATTATGTTAGCGTTTTATTCGTTGATCTGTAATGATCGATAGGTTATTTTTATGATGTTTTGACAGAGATTTTTTGCCTCAGTACTATTCATAGTTCAAAATAATTTTATTTTTGATATACAAGAAACTTTGATGAATGTAGTATCAATTCATAGTTCAAGATGATGGTATCTTTGATATATTGGTCATTTTGTTAAGGGCTTTTGTTAGAAAATACTGATGTTGCAGATATGCTGGAAAAATGGGAATACATTGAGTTTTGTATGTCCTGTTAGCTACTTTATCTTTGATAAGTAGGAACTTTGTGAATGTTAGCAGATTATTCATACGTGAGGTATGTCAGGTTTGTCGTTGTACATTATATTCTTAGTTCAGGTTATAATATGTTAGCTTTATTGATGTTAAAACTTTGCTACGTTAGCATATATTCGTTGGTCAGTATATAAAGAACTTATTTTCATGTTATGTTTATCAAAAATGATACTCGAAATATGACTTGAATCAATAGATCAATAGATCAATAGATCATGAAAAGGTGGGTGGGGAGGGGAGTGGAGGGGACGGGTTGTTTGATTACCTGATCTATTGATTTACTGTTTTAAATTAAGTAAACTATTACACCTTACTATATTTTATTCAAAGAACTTATTTTAATGTTATATTTGGATAAAACTTTGTTATTTTTATGTTATGTTTAGATAAAACTTTGTTATGTTTGCAATCATTCGTTGGTGATTATGATAGTTAGGTAAGGTTATGATGAATTTTTGTTAAATATGTTAAATGTTAATGTTAATTACATTCTTAGTTCAGGTGATGCTATGTAAGCTTTATTAATGTGAAAACTTTGTTACGTTAGCATATATTTGTTGTTCAGTATGATAATTAGACAGGGTTATGATAAATTTTTGTTAAATATTACCATGTTAATGTAAAATTAACATTGATATGTTAGAGATATGCTTGAAAAAAGTTTGAATACGTTACGTTTTGTACGCTTTGTTAGTTACATTACTGTTGTTAAGTGTGGAACTTTGTTAATGTTAACAGTTTATTCTGTGCTTAAGGTGTGTTAGGTTTGTCGTTGCATATTATATTCTTAGTTTCAGGTTATGCTATGTTAGCTTTATTAATGTGAAAACTTTGTAACGTTAGAATATATTTGTTGGTTAGTATATAAAGAACTTATTTTTGTTATGTTTATCCGAAATGATACTCGAAATGTGACCTGAATTAATAGATCAATAGATCATAGAAGGGTGGGCGGAAGGGGAGGGGAGGGGGCTGGGTGGTTTGATTTACTGATTTACTGATTTAGGATCAGTAAACTATTACACTTTACTATGATATTTTATTCAAAGAACTTATTTTTATTTTATGTTTGGATAAAACTTTGTTATGTTTGCAATTATTCGTTGGGTATTATGATAGTTAGGTAAGGTCATGATAAATTTTTTGTTAAATATTACTATGTTAATGTAAAAAAAAACTTTGTTACGTTAGCATATATTCGTTGGTCTGTATGATAATTAGACAAGGTTTTGATATATTTTTGTTAAATATTGCCATGTTAATGTAAAATTAACATTGATATGTTAGAGATATGATTGACGAAGTGTGAATAGGTTACTTTTTTGAATGCTTTGTTAGTTACTTTACTGTTGTTAAGTATGGAACTTTGTTAATGTTAGCAGTTTATTCTTGCTTAAGGTGTGTAATATTTGTCGTTGTGAATTATATTCTTAGTTCAGGTGATGCTATGTAAGCTTTATTTATTTGAAAACTTTGTAACGTTAGCATATATTCGTTGATCGGTATGATAATTATACAAAGTTATAATATATTTTTGTTAAATATTACCATGTTAATGTAAAATTAACATTGATATGTTAGAGATATGCTTGACAAAGTGTGAATAGGTTACATTTTTGTATGCTAAGTTAGTTTTAAATTTTTTTTTTTACCTGGGGTTTGGGTTAAGTTGTGGAACTTGTTTAAATGTAAGCAGTTTAGTTCTGTACAGTAAGGTGTGTTAGGTTTGTCCGTTTGTATATTTATATTCTTAGTTCACGGTTATGCTATGTTAGCTTTATTAATGTGAAAACTTTGTTAAGTTAGCATATATTCGTCGGTTAGTATATAAAGAACTTATTTTTGTTATGTTTATCCGAAATGATACTCGAAATGTGACCTGAATCAATAGATCAATAGATCATAGAAGGGTGGGCGGGAGTGGAGGTGAGGGGGCTGGGTGGTTAACAATTTATTCGTACGTAAGGTGTGTTACGTTTGTCGTTGTACATTATATTCTTAGTTCAAGTGATGCTATGTTAGCTTTATTAATATGAAAACTTTGTTACGTTAGCATATATTCGTTGGTCAGTGTATAAAGAACCTAGTTTTTATGTTTTGTTTATCCAAAATGATACTCGAAATGTGACATGAAACAATAGAATAGATCAATAGATCATAGGATGGTGGGAGGAGGGTGGTTTGATTTACTGATTTACTGATTTATTGCTTTAGGGTATGTAAAACATAAAATTTAAAAAAAAAGTATGATTTGAATCAAAAGATCAATAGATCAATAGATCATGGAGGGGCAGGAGGGTGCTGGGGAGGGTGGTTTGATTTACTGATTTACTGCTTTAGAATATGTAAAACATGAAAATTTTGGTAAAAAATATTACTTGAATCAATAGATTAAAAGATCAATATATCACTGAGGGGCATAAGGGTGCTGGGGAGGGTGGTTTGATTTACTGCTTTACTGATTTGCTGATTAATGCTTTAGGGTATGTAGAACAAAAATTTTGGTAAAAACAAAATGTTTTAAGCAAATAAAACAAAAATAAATTAAAAATAAATAAAATATAATAAAAATTTGAAAATAAATTACAAAATTTAAATTAACACAAAAACGACGAGGTTACGTCACCACATAGCGCGCGCTCAAATTTTAGGACCGTACGATAAATCTTACCCTGATAGATATATATACGCAGAAAAGTGAAAGTCATTTCCAACTCGATCTCAAGGAGGGGACCGCCGAATCTGGACAGTTACTACAACGATATATCGGCTGAATTTTAAATAATTGTGATGATTTTCTCCCGATTACATTTTTCAATGTAAAAGGTCAACCAGAACAGGTAAAACGACATAAAACACCTAAAATTGTGAAAAAAAAAAAAAAAAAAAAAAAAAAAAAAAAAAACATCGATAAATCGATTGGAGCCATCAAAAATGATCTTCCGATCATTTAAATCCTTCTTGGAACTAAAAAGCCCCTTTGGGGAGCTACGCCCCCGTTTTAGAGGAAAAACCTCTGAGTTCAGGTTTAAAACCTACAAAATCGGTCTTCCAGACATTAATTCGGTTCCCGACCTAAATACCCCATACTTTGATGCGTACTCAAACGTCAAAAAACCGGATGTGCGATGTGCAAAATGTTGCTTTGCAAACAATTTGGCATACTCGTTTGCGGTTTTAGGCGGAGGTTTACCACCCTAATACACTTATATATATATTTATATATATATATATATATATATATATATATATATTTATATATATATAAATATATATATATATATATATATATATATATATATATATATATATATATATATATATATATATATATATATATATATATATTAATATATATATATATATAGTATATATTAAAATTGAAAAAATACATTGTTTCAAATTTTTCACCAATGGAATGAATGAACTCCTCTCATATTTTTCTAATAGCAGATCTTCGATGATGCTTTGAAGGTCAAGACCCACCATGAGATCACAAAGCTGGTGCAGTTAAAGGCCACAATCGTTTAATAAAGTGTCGGACACGAACAGATCTTCGGAGTTGAAAAGTGTTTAATTGATAGGAAGTGAAAAATGGATAATGGGGAGAGTGTTCAAGATGGACTTTCTTAGAATGAGCATAGCAGTTAAATCTAGATGTGTTTAGAGAGTTTTTCATGAAAGGATGAGAGTTCAAGGAAATCTAATATCGTTTTTAATAATAATAGTATAAAGGAGAGTGATGCAAGTGCTGCGGGCCGCACAAGCCGTTTGGAGAGAGAGAGAGAGAGAGAAGAGAGAGAAGAAGAGAGAGAGTAGAGAGAGAGAGAAAGAGAGAGAGAGAGAGAGGAGTTTAATAAGAAAAGGACTTAGACTTCCTTTTTTTACCAAAAAACTGTGTGAGTGAAACCACGCCAGATATCAATGTCACTCAACACAAGTGAGGAAACTAAGTGATTCCTTTCAGTACAGATCACGAGAAAAGGGAAGCTTTGGTTGGTGTGTTTTAATAGATAAGTTTTAGTTTTGATGTATATTTTCAATTACCGATTAATGTATATTGTTACTTGTATTGACGTACTTTAATTAGAAATTATTGAAAGATATCAGAGGCTTGAGTTTGCCTTTAAGGCTGTTTAAACTAGTAGCGACTATTTGAAGTCGATTGGACATCTTTCAAGGTGACGAAGTGAACAAAGAGAGTCATTGATGAAATATCGACAACCAAGTGAAAAAATTCCTGAGTAACACCACTATTAATAAATTTAGCGGCTGAACGGTGCCAGTCAGTCGGTCTACCACTGCTGCTATATATCAACCGGATAGAAAATCAGAGAGAAAGATAGAATTCCGAAAGAGAGAAGTTTAGAAATGAAAGCATTGTGTTAAACTTTATGGAAGGGTTTGAATTTTGCTAACGCCACTGATACACCGAAATGCCGAAGAAAAAAGCACCAGCAAGCAAAGAGAAGGGAAAGAAGATCATAATTATAAAGTCCCTTTCGAAATCCATAATGACGATCAGAGAAATCGCTAGAATAATTAAGAAGATTTTAAATTTTCGTGTTAGGAAAAGATTCGGGAAATTTCGAAATAACAAAGGCTAAAGCAAAAGGATCTTAGTTAGAAGGCTGAAAGTGACGCCGTTTTTGGGCACATATTTGGGTTCGACAAAGAAAAGATGAGAAAAGAAAAGAAGAAAGAATCAAAAGTTAGAGTGGAAAGACAAAGGCGAAACAATTTACTAATCTAGAAGGCAAGGCCATTTTTAATCACTTACTCGTAATTGGAGCATATAATTTTCAACATCTTGTTCATTCATTTTGCCGTGATCTTGAATGATGCTTTTAAGTCGTTGATAAACGCACTCTGCCATCGTGCAATCACCGCACACGTAAAAATGACCTTTTTCCATCACGATTTGTTTGTAAACTTCTTCTCCGACTTTCACCAATAAATCTTGTACGTAAACCTTTACAAATTAAAATTTATTAATCTCTCTCTCTCTCTCTCTCTCTCTTCTCTCTTCTCTCTTATACTATATGATATATATATTATTATTACCTATAATTCACTAAATACTGCTGGAGGTAAAATAACTTCCACGTCCTTTAAAAAATATATATTCCTTTATGTAAAGAATAAAAAGTTATGCAAAATCCTCGATACAAATACAAATTATCCTACCATACGGCAGCTGTTTGACTAATACAATGAAATTGTAAATACTTTGTGCATTTGGGCTAAGCCCAAAAAAAGATTTGTTGACCCATCTCAAGCTTAAAATTAAGAGTAAAGCTAGTTTTCAAGACGACACTCAAATAGTGATTTTTTAAAGCGAGCTCTTAGGAATTCGAAGCATATAATTATCTAATGAGTTGACAACATTTACCTTACAACATTATTGGGTCACTTTTTACGATGGTAAAGGGATTCTACTTCCATCGCGGATCACGACACTGGACCTCTGGTCACTGAGTACAGTAAACAAGCACTCTTCCACTAGGCCATCCGTTTTCATGTTATATTTCTACTGATTTAACATTTGATATCTTCTGTTTTTTGAAACTATTTTTAACTAAAAATTGATATATATTTATTATTTATTTATCATTTTAGTTGCATTCCTGATGATGATTTTTACGCAGTTGAACTGATATTTTAATACAGTGCTTCCAACTTCTTGCATTTGTAGAGCTACGGGTCGATGCAAGGTCGCGGTTCGATCCTAGTTCGGATCTAGGTGAAATTAACCCTAGAGAAGTTCCTCAATTGATCGGGCTATGCCCGTGAGTGTGAACTTTTTGAATGTATATAAATATATATCTTTATAATTTTATTAATATATATATAATATATATATTTTTATATATTATATATATATATTTATTTATAAATTATATATATATTATATACACCCTTATATTCAAATTTATATTCTATTTTCCACATATATTATTTATATATATTAAACTATATATAATATATATATATATTATATTATATATATATATATATAATAATATTATTATTATATATATTTAATATATTTATATATATATATTATACTATATTATTATATATTATTATATATTTATAATTGTAATATATATTATGTATATATTAATTATATAGATATATATAATATATATAATATAATATATATTTTATATATATATCTATATTTTTATTATATAATATATATATATATTATTATATATAATAGTTATATATTTATATATATTATATTATTATATATATGATATAATATATAAATTATATTATTTTCATTATATTCAATACTTATACTCCTATATACTTTATCTTATGATATTATAATCATATATATATATGTATATTATATATTATATATCTATATATATATATATATATTATTAATATTTATATATATATTATATATATATGTATCATATATTATGATATATTATTTTATATATATATTATTATATATTATATATATCTATATTATATATATATAATATATATATATTATTAAATAATATATATTATATATTATTATTATATATATTATTATATTATAATTATTAATATATATATATATAGTATAATATATATTTAATATATATATATATATATATTATATATATAATTTTATATGTATTAGAGTTGATAACTTCGGTTAGCGATTGCTCTTGGAAGTGCAAGGTAGTCTTTTTGATACTCATGGGTCAACATCCTTCTTTTCTTCCCTGTATAATCTAAAGCATTTGTTCGACATCCAGAATAACATCATATCCCCTGTTGATTCTGAAATTTTAAATGATCGTCAATAAACATTCTATTATTATTAAATTAATATTATATTATTATTATATATTTATATATATATATATATTATTATATATAATATATATATATATTATATTATTACATAATATTATATATATATCTCGAAGAGGAGAGGATTTGTTGTTTAATTCATCTTTTGTACTGCTCTCCACTTTAAGGTAGTTCGAAGCAGTTCATCTCGGAAATTGCCTTCTATTTATTTACTTCGACTTTCTTCATCTGAGACAAACTTTCTTCTTGTCTTTTATTTTCTTTGATTATGTTAAATGACTTGTTGTGTGGGATTTTTTATTATCTTTATTATCAGGCATTTAATATTATAACACCTTTCGTTGCAAAATAAGTTTTTTAAATAAAAATCTACGGTGACTAAGACCAGAGTTTAACGGAGAATATATGACTCAAGAAAATTATTTGACCACTACATAATACTTTGCGCCTTAAAAGCGGAGCCATTTAACACTGAATAAACTGTTTGTTTCCTGTTGTCTCAGTAGATGAAGCGGTCTTCAATTGGAGGCATTTCAACTTCGAAAAATGAAAAGCTAGAAGGCATTCAAAAAGAATTTATTAATAATTGGAGCGATGAATTGAAGGAAGTATATGAAATGAAAAAGAAGATAAGGGGTTGAAAAATATATAAAGATGGAGCATTGAAATACAAAGCACTGTATAGAAAATAATTCTTCTCCTTCTTCTTCTTAATTTAGTACACACACTCACACACACACACAGTATACAACACGTAGACACCATCAATTTAATAATAAAAGATGTTTAAATATTGTATATATAAATTATATGTTGATAAAAATATTATATAGAAATATTCGTTTATATATTGATTGCAATTGGCATGCGTACCCCATTATGTAATGTACAACAAATTATATTGATGAGGAATATTTCTTTAGGTACCCTATAGCAGTGGTTGTGGTTCCAAATTGTATTGTATGTTATAAAGCTCAAAAATGGCTTGACCGTTTGAGGGCTTATTTTGCAAATGAAAGTTTATCTGACGATGTAATCTGGAGCCTCCATAGTGAGAGTAGGTGCTATCTATTGTCACGGAAATAGTTAGTTCAATTGCAGGCTGGGGGTCGTGGATTAACGGCTGTGACGTTCATTCCGTCTTTCACGGTCTGCATTTCTTGTTTGAATGTTTTCGCTTTTGTGAATCTTAAAATGGTTTGCTAGGAAATAGGCCACCTTAAACTAGAGGCTTGGTAGGCCTGGGATAATTAACGATGTGCTATTGTGTAAGCTTCATTGGTCTGCATGATGCTTGTTGTTGAACCTTATGGAATTGTTGTTTGGTTTTCTGAACGGTATCTTTAAGAGTGTGCCTCTTCTTTCGAGTCCTAGTGAAGAGATTGTGTTTAGTTCCTTTTGTACATTCGCCTCTCCACTTACAACCCGTGTCTCGCATGTTTGCTCCTCTGACTCCTTTGTTTGTTTGTTCTTCGTTTTTGTTTTTATTTCATCTTCGGTTTTCTTATTTGACGACACATTACTATGCTTCTTTTTTTTAATTGGTTTAAAGGTTAAACGAAATTGTTTTATTGGGATTTTATATTCCTTTATTTACAAATGATATATAGATATTTAACACTAACATTGCAAATAAAAATTGCTTGGCTTTTTGGTTAAATTAAGATAAGAATAGGATGAGGAGAGTCCAAGTTATGATCATGTTACAATTTAGTGACCGTGTATCCTCTCGTTCCGATTATTCATGAGGTAAAATATAATTTTTAGAGGAAATCTAATTAACAATAATAATCAAAAACAAAAAAATATATATATTAATTATATTATATTATATATATATACTATATATATAATATATTAATATATTATAAATATATATTTATAATAATATATATATAAATTAATTATTAATTTATATATATATTTAATATATATTATATATATATTAATATTATATATAGATATATATAATTAAATATATTTTTTATCTACTATATGAATATCTTTCTTAATTAAAAAATTTCAATAGAACCTCCTTATGAAGTAAACGAGCTAGTGGGACTCGTGAGTTTTAATTGAATTTCATTATAATATCTATAGGTCAAAGTATAGGAATAGATATAAGTATTAGGTGAACCGTTAAGTGTAGCGAGAAAGCTCAGACCTGGAGTGGTGAGAGTGTATTTGCATTTGTGAGTTCGCGGCCGGAACTCTCGAGAACTTATACTTCAGACCTTCAGCTACATCAACTCTTCTACAATACGTGATGCGTCTCGCCTTGCCGAGCGCCGACTGCAGGTCGTAACGAGTAGTAGACTGGTGAGTGCTACTAAGACCAAAGAGCAGACGAGTCGGAATTAAACCAGAATAGCACTCTGGTAAATTGTGGAACACAAGTGCTACGTCACGTATAGCAGTAAACGTTTCGATCCGCCCATTGTTAAATAGCTCCTGTCATGTATTTTCCGAGATATATTTATAGATTTACGTGCGTGGGGTGAAAGGGTTTAGGTGCGTGCGTACAAGAAAGAGGATACATAGTGTGGGTTTCATACTAATAGCAAAATCTTTTTAACAAAAACATGCTGTGTCGAAAATCGTGTTTGAATCGGAGATGCCCTGCCATAATAGGGTTTAATTATTTAATCTTGAGATCCTAAGTTTCTATATCATTCTTGAGGATTTAATCTTGAGTTGATGAATAATCGTATCATATATCAAATGTAAAATGGAGGAATTACATAGTATAGTTAAGGGTTGTATAGTGACTTAACAGATATGACACAGCTGATGCCTGGACGGAAGGGCGGCATTCGGCCATGTATCTCCACAGGATAAACGTAATAAATTTACACTGTCTCTGAAGTCTTAAGATTGTGTGCACAACGGAAGTCGCGTACTTCGTGAGTGTCTTATCTTTGGTAATATCTGCAGACTATTTCTACGTATGATTTGTAATGAGTGCGGATTCGGAATTCCTCAAAGTGGAGGTACTCAATCTTAGACAGTAGATAAATCATGGGTCGTAGGATTACTGTCAGATAGATCCAATAACATAGATGTATCAGGTATACTAAGGTCAGTTCGTTTCTTCGAAGCGAGAGAGGAGATGTGTCGGCGATAAAGCAGGGATCCAATACACCATCAGAAATATTAAGTAAAAATGGAACTATATCATAGTGAGGTATCAATGAGTTCTAGCGTGCAGGAGATTCGCTATACAAGCAACAATGCTCTGAGTGGAGAGTGTTCTCCGTCGGTTGACGCTCAAATGAGCGTCCGATCTCTTCTCCTGAAAGAGACGAGCTATAAGATAAATTGATAATAAGTCCAAGAATTCAGCCGTGGAGAGTCTAATCGAAGAAGAACAGAATAGATAGTACCGTGAAATGACGGCGAGCTGGAAAGTCCCGAGCAGATGTGTTGCGTCGAGATATACGATAGGCTGGTTGCTTATCAGTGTACAAAGCACATATATATCATCTGCTTAATCAATTATTTGCGAGCGTAGTAAGTGCAAAGGGCAGTTTTTGACGAGGGGCACTTATGTTCCCACATCAATGATCTTGGCGAAGGAGGTAAAAGAAATTAGTAAAGACCTTTGGAAATATTAGTGTATAGATTATGTTATATGTTACAAACTGCCGATCGATTATTTATAAGGTGATGGGGGGAAAGAGTGGATTTTTATAGGAATAATAAGTGAGAAAGCTGTGAATAGATGATCCCGTCTATAGATCGAAATTAGATTAATATCTGTGAGAGTAGTCAAAGATAGATAAGATTAAAACAGAATATAAAAATAGAGAGTGATTTGAATTTATATTATATACTCTTAAAATGATGAGGCGTGAAGTCGTTTTTAGTATTATATAATCCTAAATCATATAGAAGTAAAATTTTGTTAGTAATTCTTTATTATATAATATAAGAGTATAACAATGAGTTTCTTGTTAGTATTAGTTAATAATTGCCTGAAAATTATTTAAGTCATAGTATCTGCTATATATAGTTAAAAATTTATATATAGAATATAAAGTATCAGAGTAGTTATGCAGTTTAATTATACTTAATTGAAGAGGAATATATATTGTAAGCTCATCATTGTAAATAGAGAATTACTACTTATATTGGTGAATTTAGATATCTTATGAGGCCTATGTACTATAAGACGGAGGTGGCCGAATACGCACGAGTGCATCGCCCGATTAAATCTCTGTATATTCTGAGTTTAATATTTCTACTCCATCCTCTCTCCTCTCATCCTTATATTAGCAATGCTCCATCTGAACTCTCCATATACAATCTCAGCCGTGTTATGATATATAACATAATTACGCCCATTTATTAATTATAAACTAGTGAACTATACCTATAACACTCCATCATGACGTTCTCATTTCCTCCTCTCCATATTCTACCAAATCATCTTCTTCTCATAATTAAATCCACAACGAATAATCTTAACACTCTCTTCCTAATACCCAATTCTCTTCATATTACAAATCTTCAGCTGACATATATAGGTAAATAACACACATTCTTCTACCTTATTTTTACTTAATATCTTATCTTGATTATAATAAATATTCTCTTCTCAGTAATATCAAATTCTCTTAATAACTTTGTTGTGTCATTCATCCTCTCTCTCTATGGATTCATTATGGTCCCAACTCTACTTCTCAAAATTCTGAATCAAAAATAATATTACAAATTAATTCTTCAAAAAATTAACTCTCATCCCAGAATTTGTATCTACTAGTGTCTGCACATATACCATCCCCAATTCATACATTTACACGATTTGTAACCTCCATCTCCTCCCCTATTTTCCACCACATACTGATATGAGTGTGGATCGATTTTATCAAGATAACTGTCGTATTCCTTCTGAAAAGCCCTTTAATAATAACTAGTCCCGCAATGAGCGACGCCTTATCGACAAAGATCTAAAATCCCTCACTCTTTTCATTCACCAGCTCAAATTCTCTATTTACAACCATACAACATAATTCCTCCTACCTCCTCCCCTAATTATTGGTCATGAATTCACATATAAATATCCACTACACATTATTCTAAACCTACATATCAATACCTGCTTAATACCGCCAAATAATTCAATTTAACTAAACACCCTTACTGCTCCCCATAAACTCTCCCTTAGAGAATGAATAACGCTGTGCCAGAGATGGCCAAATATATCTGAACCTCGCTCGGAGCAGATCTAGGTCATCACTCTGGGGCTCATGCGTAATTTTATGAAATACAGAATTCACAACTAGACATATCAGTCACCTCCCCCTACTAATGAACATAGATAGATAAACAACTATATTGCCTCAAGGATCACTATTAAATAGAAGCACTCCTTCTTTGAGGTGTCCTCATATGGTCTCTTAACTCGACGTCCCCCACACCGATTTCTCACTATAATATAATAACTTCTTTCTTATCTCGAAACCTGTAATTGAAACAGCCGTAAGGCGCTGGCAGCCCGCTATCCTGGCATGAGCAGCTGCCTGTCTCCTCGTCCTATTTATGCTTATTAAGGTGGCCAGGTCAGAGAGTAAGTAAGTATATATTACTCATTAGTATACTATAATATATTATACTATATATATATTATAGTATTTATATTATATATATATAATATATAATATATATATATATATGATAAGATATATATATATGATATATACAATATATATTATATAAATCACTTAAGACCTTTGCCAGCGCCTAAATGAATCTCTGCCTAAGGCCCATGGACTCTTATACGTATCATTGTTGTTATGAAAATGATACGAGCTTATTCAGGTATCCTTTAAAAGTATAAATTAACTGTAGATAATATCTGAGAATTAGTTTGGGCAAGCTATTTCCGACCCATGTTTTGTATTTATTACATGCGAATGCTGATTGTTTGTAAGAATACAAAATTAATTTCTATAACGCGCAGCTCCCGCCACGTTATTAATTTAATTGCCGTGAATTCGATAGGATTTAACAACGTGCGCTACTGTGAACTGTGTGACGTTACGTGACAGTAGAATTGTATCGCTTAAACGGTATACTCTGGAAATCGATCTATAGTGCGCCTGTGGTGCTCCATATATCCGCCGGGCTCTGCTGAGTCGGGACTTCTGGGTTAAAATAAAAACGCAACTAATATAATATATATATAAGTATTAACTAAGGTGAATAATAATAGTTTAATAAAGCTTTTTATTCCATGACTGCGGGTAACGTGTTTTAGGATAAGAGATGACGTGATTTAACATCTCCTCATAACAACATGTGAGAGAAACTTATTTCCTACTAACCAAATCATTTTAAATGCTCACCAAATTGCAAATAAATTCATTTTAAGTAAGAAAAATTTGTGTTATGTGTGTGTGTGATGTAGTTCGATGTTTGTGTTAAATGTGTGTTGGCCGTGTTATTTGGGGTTTAATACATGACATGGGTGAATTAATAAATAAGTTATATAATTTGATAGTTTTATTTGTAAACTTTGAAGGATTGTAGTGTAGAAGTGATAATATTTTGTTTTTGTAGAAGTTTCTACTTAAAGTATAATTTTCTTTAATTAATAATAATTTAAATTAATATAATAATTAATATATTAATAATTAATATATATTAAATAATAATATATAAATAATAAATTTAAAACATGAACAAACTTTATTTTATTAATATCCCAGGTCTTACGTATTCTAGAGCAGGATGGCGTATCAAAAATAATATACTATTTAATTCAAAATAATATTTAAATTATCAAAATAATTTATTTTTATATACGTAAATTTTTTTATTTATCTAAAAAATCACTTATTAATATTGTATTTGTATTTTATTGTCATTTTTTAATTCAGAAGGTCGAACCACTTTTAAAGTTCTAATTATATTAATTTAATCCTAAAGGCTAATATGACCCTAATTAATCGATGAAGTATATATTATTCTAATTACTACATAAAGAAAGTATTTCTTAGAATACATTATAGTTATGGTGTTCAAGATATTTTTGTTTATATTAGAGATATAAGTGAGAAATAAGGATGTTATATTCTCAGAGTAATTAACAGTAATAGATGAGAAATTTTTCCTGAGTTAATAAAGGATAATTTTTATTATATAATTATTATAGAGAAGTGAAACTTTATTTAAACATTGTGGATAAAGGTAATTATGAATATATTGAAAGTCTTAATTTTATTAAGCTAAAGAAATTTCAACTTGTTTTATAATTTTTTTTTTTAGTGTAAAAAGCAAATCTAAATGTAGATTACTTGTTAAGTATATATAATATGATCATTTATATACATTAAATGAAATTAAAAATTAAATCAATTTTGTAATAGATGAGTAAATGTTTTCTGATTATAATTCAAAAGGGTATATGAGAATTGAGATGAGAATACTATTTATTCATTGTAAACGTTCGTACTATGGTATATACTGTTATATGTTTTATATATATATAGGTTAGCCAATCCATCTTAGAATGAGAGTCAAATATGTCACACCAAACAATAACACCGAAAGGTTTGCTCTGAATCTTTGTATGAGAGTTGAGACTGACTTGTAATGATTTAATAGCTTAATTAAATATAAATTTAATACTATATTATATATATATATTAATACTATATTAATATTAATATTATATTTAATATATATAATTATATATAATATATAATATATATATAATAATATATTAAATAATAATTACTATATATATATATATTAATATTTTTAAATAGCTTAATTAATACTAAAATTAATATTTATTTACCAAATACTTATTTTTAAATCACATCA
>JABUQX010096145.1:35000-36996 GCA_015478945.1 Trachelipus rathkii | reverse complement strand
TAATGGACGATCTGCTGTATCGTAAGCCGGAACACTGACGATGTATCGTTCGCCATCAGGTTTTCGTCTTAATATTATAGTCGTGTCGCACTCGGAATGACGTATGGTTTTAGTAAAGGTGTTCTCAACGAGTTTAGAGGCGGTGATTGACGACATGGTTAAGGCACAGTGAGAATTGGCTTACTGAAGAAACATATATAATCACCAATGCGTTGGTTGAACTTAGCTCTTAAGAAATTAAATAAGATTACGTTACAGGCCTATATCCCAAAATCGATAATGGAAGCTAACTTACACTCAAAACATGATAAGAACCCTGAGACCAAGAAGTTTTAATAATAATAATAATAATAATAATAATAGATTAATTAATATAATATAATAATAATAATTAATAATAATATAATAATAAATAACTTACCCATTGAATAATATCTTGTATGGAGGTATATCTGTTAAGGCGGATCATGATGTATACGTAGAGAGAGCGCAACCTTATAACACGACCAAAGACTAAATACTTACGATCATTTAAATAAGTTTAAAGATATAAGATAATACGATAAATCTTTTTGCTGTGATTGGAAGAAATGAACCGATCACTGAAACGATATAAGCTTAGTTTTAAGTTAGCTTTGTTCGTTCGACGTTGCATAGCTGAAAACTTTTATTTAAGCCAGTGTTTAAAACAAGTAATGAGCGAATATAAATGAATAGTACTGAAATAGCTAGGTGGTGATATATTTAAAAATTAAAGTTTCTACTACTACACTACTACCACTATCAAGCTTATAAACTATTTATACGAGTGTAGATCAATCCTCTTATTCTTCTTCTTCTGTAGCTAATCTTTTGCCCCATAGTACCGCTCATCATTTCCTCAATCGTGGCCATTTTTACACTACTACTTACTACTACTAAACGCTTTTAACTTTATACGCTTGAGTCATAATGATTCTTCTTATCTTCTCTTATTCTTCTTATTCTTCTTATTTCCTTCCATCTTCTTCTGTCTTCTTCTTCTTCTTCTTCTTGCTCTTCGTTTTCGTCTTCTTCTTCTTCTTCTTTAGTTATCTTTCTATATGTACATCTTATCATACAATCCTCAGCTGATACGAGATAATATTAGTTTTAATCTATTTTTCATCCGTGCGATGCTATGTAACTTTAAACACATTATTTAATTGTGATATATAAGTTTATATGTCGCGTATAGATTCCAAAATACTACTATACTACTACTTACTATTACCACTTCTACTTACAAATACTTATTTGAGACCTTGATGTTAGTTTGAATCATCGTTCAGTATTATAGTATGATTATTATTATATTATTATTATTATATTATTATTATTATTATTATTATTATATATATATATATATAATATATATATTATATATAGATATATATTAGTAATATATTATAATATATATATATGCAGTATTTTTTGTATCTTAAAGGCGTTTGGTCAGGGGGTAAACCCCTAAAGGCGTTCCGCTCACCGGGGAGTCGAGAGGGGTGAGGGTCCCCCTCCCGACGGTGGGCGCAACGCCTTTAGGGGTTTACCCCCTGACCAAACGCCTTTAACGTCTGAAAATCCGAATTATTTCTATGCTAGTTTTTTTTTCCGTGGTCATAATGAACCAAGAACAACATATATATATATATATATATATATATATATATATATATATATATATATATATATATATATATATATATATATATATATATATATATATATATATATATATTTCACCAATCTATGGAAGCGCTAAAAGAAGATACAAGTAAAGATGAATCATTGGAAAGTAGAAAAAAAAGATGAAGAAAAAAGGAGAAAAAGAAGAACAAAGATGAAAAAGAAGAAACACATGATGACTTTGGTTTTGGGTCGGGCTTATCTCCCGACGCATGCGCACAGCGCTAGAGTAGATTACTAAAAAGTTTGATATTATAACGGCTATATATATATATATATATATATATAT
>JABUQX010096145.1:25000-32500 GCA_015478945.1 Trachelipus rathkii | reverse complement strand
GACCAAATTGACGGGATTGAACTTTCCACCCGAATTCTAATGTACAAACAAAACAAAAAGGCTTGTGCCGAAGAACTGCTACGTTGGATCATTGTGTATGAGATACCGTCTGATTCAAGTGCACCATCTTTTCACGCAGACCGCGCTACACGAAATTCTACTAGGGTAAACAGATGGTTATATTGGAGATCGTCCGCTAGCCTATGTTAGAAATCATTAGGGAGGGAGGAAGTTCTGATGTTCTGAAACTTCTTCAGATAGTGCGAGGCGTTAGTAAAGCTGGCAAATTGAAACCAAGAGAGTCTGCTACCGGCGGGGTTGAAATAGTATCAGTTATGCACTGACCAAATTGGATCACCGTGGGAGAAGAGGTGGTATGTATTCATCGTAACTATTGGACCACCCTCCAAACAGACGAATCAGGAGTTGGAAAATGACAGTGAAGATGAGTCCGGAAATATATTTCCAAGTAATAAGATATATTCGACGGGATCTGGCACCCTCCGTTTTAAAGATAACCACATTGGATGTGCTGGGGTTCCGTTAATATTGCTTATACAGCTTTTTCTTTTCTCTGTTTGCATGGGCGCCCTCCGAAGACTACAAAGTGATACACACCTTTGGAGTAGAGAGAATTTTAATCGAATAAAAGTCAAATGCCTCGGTCACTGTTGGAAACCTTTCCCTAGAAGAGAAAACATTGAATGCAGCTGCATAGTAACACGTTGTCCAATCTGCTCGGTCGTATCTCCAGCTCGCAGAAGGTTTCGAAGTTGGGCTCGGAAAAAACTGCTGTATGATCACAGGGTAGTGGTCGCAACCACACAAATCGTTTAAGCTCAGCCTATAAATCCTGTCAAAAATCAAGTGAAAACAAAAGGGCACATCTAAGCATGGAGGAACTACGGGTGTCAAAGCTTTTATAAGTGGGTATTCCAGTATTTAAATACCCCAGCGAGAACTGATCTATAAGCTCCACAAGACAGTCAGCATAGGAGGGGGCAAAATCCCCACCCCAAAGGGCATCCCCTTTGACACCCGTAGTTTCTCCTGCGTAGATGTGTCCTTTTGTTCTCACTTGATTCTTGATCAGTTTTTTAAGCTGCGCTTAAACGACTTGTTTGAAGATTAAAGTCACCCAGCAGTACAACAGTGGGTGGAAGCTACTGGAGAAGATTCTCTAAATCAGTTTTAAAATATGGACAACTAGGAGCAAGATATATTGAACATACTGTAACATTGCGTGTCAGAGGGATTCTCGTTGCCAATGCATGGAGAATTGTGCGAAGAGGAATTGGCTAATGCGAAATTGTCTCATGAACAAGAATAGCTGCGCCACCCCTGTCAGAGATACCACTGTTCTTGAATTTCATGGAAATTCCATATCCAGATGGTGGATAAAATGTAAGCACACAGATGCCGGGTTATTGCAGGCAGATCAGATATATTTTGGTCAATAAGCCTTTATAAGTCGGGCTAGTTCTCCAAAGTTGGAATAGTAGCCGCAACAATTCCACTGTAAGAGGTCGTATTACAGGTTTATAAAAGTGATTTAAGTAGGCGGACCGCTGGTGACTATGGTCTCAATACGACTGGTATCAATGTTCGGAAGTGAAACAGGCTGCGATTGTTTGCAAGGGTCTCGATGAACATCATTTATGGGAGCCTGAAATCTCAGGGGTAGGAGAAAGTCATAAAGATGGGAAATATGTTGTCTGGCAGATGGTAGAGGATCGTTGGCATTCAAACAAGGAGATTTTCTCACACCAAAAAGGCTGGCGATGTTGCTCTCTATCTCATCATTGCCACCTATCGCAGAGGATCCACTGATTGGCCCCTCGGAGGTTGAGGAGGTCATCGTAGGAGCTACGTCAATATCAAGGGACATGGTTAGTCCAGAGATCGATTCCTTGTCAGGTATCACAACAGTACCTGCCGAATGGATAGGCGACCCAGGCAGGGACTCGGTATCAAGTAATGCCTCAAACCCGGATGAGGTTAGGGCAGGAACAGGATCAAAAAAGTGAGTTGTTTAATTTTCAGGTCAGGCTGAGCCCGAATCGGTGTGCTGTTCGATTTCTAAATAGAGGAAGTGTGGCCAGATTCGGAATGCTTACGAAGCATGTCTTGACAGGGGACCGATGATGAGTGTCCTGGGCCTGTTTTGCAAGAGTTACTAAATCCTCAGGCTCCACTGGAGGACTGTGATCCATATAGTCCTCAAAGAGGTAGAAACATAGGGTGAGGGGTGCAGGCAATGCCTGTAAGGATGACTCAAAGTGCCCGAGGCAGTCCATAGGAGTGTCTGGAGGAAAAAGGATTTTTACCGTCTCCGTTTGGCGCGGAGACAATCACGAAAGTTCACCGACAGAAGCAGCAGAAATGCGACCAACTCGTTTTGGTTTAACCCGTATTTGGAATTCACGAAGTTCAGGTCAGCTACTATTCAAAAAGGCCGAAGATCTGTATTTGAGAGCATAGTCTTTCGTCTATGCTTTGTCACCCTTGGTGTGTTGACCGAGGTAAGTTGAAAGACAGGTTAATTTGGTAATGGATAGCCTTTATCTTTTGCATGTGCGATCCTCCTGTGGTTGCTGGGAATTATGGATTTGGCAAACACATACCTTAGTCTCAAGAAGTTTAAAAGTCGATAGGACAGTTCTCTGTGCAAAGAAATTCGTTCTAGGGGGGACGAGCTTTGGGGTGCTCAGTAGTGGGGTCGCTGGCAGGGGCATGAGGAACAGGTGTGAATCGTAAGGATATGCACATAGTAATCTCGGTGAAGCTGTGCAGACAAATTGTTGGTTAGTATTGGCCATCCCCTGGGAGGAAGAAGAAGACCTTCTCTGGACTGTCGAAGGAGCATCCAATTTTTGGGGTGCGGAGAACAACGCAGCAAAGAAATTCGGCGCAGATGATCTTTCCCGAATCCTACGCATTGTCTCTCGTCTGTCCAGCTTCTCCATTGTGCAAAGCTCGAAAATTTCCTGCTCGAGCAAGTAAGAAGGACACTTCTTAAAGAAAGCACTGTGATAGCCAGTACAATTGGAGCAGTGAAGATGAATTTCACACTAGGTGTGATTTTAGGCACCACAGCGTTCACAAATATCTTGTGGGCCCCTACAATACTTTCAACGGTGACCAAATTTCTTTCACATAAAGCACTTCCTCGGGCGCGAAATATAAGTTTGGACTTAATAGATGGTAAACCAAATATTTACTTTCAAAGAAGGGAAAGGAGTACTAAAAGATCATAACAATCTAGGATTAGGAGAGTCAGGAGTGTCCTTGTTGGGGGGGGGGGTAATCTGTGAGCATCAGTTATTGGAAACTATTTTCTTTTCATATATCCAAGAATCTCATCAGTAGAGTCAATTCGTACTTCCTAGGAATAGGAAGGAGAAATTCGAGAGTCATCATGAATATCAGGAATCGAGACGATAAGGGTACCCAGAAGCAGGGATGGCATTTTTAGTGATTTTTTTTGATTTTTTTTAAAAAAATGCAATGTGATTTTTTATTTTTTTTTTTTTCTAGTTTTTTGCTTTCGTAACGTCACCCTTTAAATAGTTAGTAACTTTCAAATTATATTTCCCGTGACGTTAAATCAAAAAAATCAAAAAAATCAAAAAAATCAAAAAATCACAAATTGATTTTTTTTGAAAAAATCAAAAAAAATCACCAAAATTGCCATCCCTGCCCAGAAGTAAATCAACGAGGCTAGTGTGAAACTATGTTCCTAGTGGTCGCACGTACCAGAAGAGAGCCATTCCTCATTAATGACAATAAGGAATCCACCAATTCCAAGACTCGTTTTAGGTCATCATTCATTTTAATTCTACTGTAATCCGTTGGAAAACGTGAGGTATCCAACGTCAGATAAAAATATTGTGGAAAAGTCGAATCAGAAGAAAATCCTGGAGTAGAGTGACATTTTTGTGTAAAAAGGCCTGCGGGGAAATGGACGGGAAGTCGATGTTCGTGCGAGCAGATATATGGGGCAATGAGGAAGGGCTGGAGTACAGAGAGTCCGAGATAGATGCAGTCGCATCCAACGAAAGGTTAGAACTCTTGGTCGTGGGTGCAAGGGATGTGGACTGGTTTGGAAGATTTGCATGGTGAACCAGTTCATCGACAAGGAAGTCAATGTCCCCGCTCTTGGATGGTTGTTTAACCACCATGATGTTGTCAGGTGGGGAACCCGAAAGATGTTTCTCTCCTTTGTTTAATAACGATAATTTAGTTTTAGTTGCATTCATAAATTAATAAACTTCTATAAATATCTCCACAATAAATGACCAAAAATACCAATAAAACGAATGAACCATAAAAGTAAATATCAGGAAGGATGGGGAAAGCAATATATCAAAAAGAAAGCTGGACCTACTCCCCACAACAGGTCAACGACCAAAGTTCATCACAAACTCTCGAATCCCACCTCATTGGATAAGCTGTGGATGTGTCCTCTGATGATCCCCCCGGAACTCCGCGCCGGCTCCCACCTGTGAACCACACGGAACCACATATCTTCACGCAGCATCCGAAATTCACCAAAGCGCAGGACAGTTTCATCACTGGTTGGCAAGGCTCAGTCAAGTCCCTACAATTTGCGGCCCGGTTAAAGGTGAAAAGGAACGGTTTTTCACCAGTACCCTCATCCATGGGGTATGAGGATCAAACGGACCAAAGACTCGTATGAGAAGAATCTCTAGAAAACTCAAAGAGTCTGGTGAAGGGGAAACGAAGGATACCCCTTTCAGAGAGGGAAGGTACGTACGTAAAGGTAGGAGGAAGAGGGAGTCAAAAAAAGGGCTAAAAAGATAGGAGGATTAATAATAGTAATAATAATAATAATAATAATAATAATAATAATAATAATAATAATAATAATAATAATAATAATAATAATAATAATAATAATAATAATAATAAATAAACAATACAACAAAAAGGTTTGAAAGACAATTTTCTCAGACAGCCTGAGCCCCCCCCCCTTATAAGGAAATCGGGGGGGGGGGACCCCCACCTTATTAAAGGGGGGAATATAACCTTAGTGTAAATATATATATATATATATCATAGTATATATATATTATATATAATATATATTATATATATATATATTCATATATATATATATATTTATATATAATATATTTTATATATACTATAATATATATATTATATATATATAATATATATATGGCCAGCCTCTAAAAGAGCCACACAATCCAAATCTCAAAAACTACTACAGCTTACGGAAAAAGGAATACAATTGCTTCTTCTTTCTATTTTTTACTAAAAAATACTGCAAAAAAAAAAAAAAAAAAAAAAAAAAAAAAAAAAAAAAAAAATCATATCCGAAAACTACAAAAGCTGACAGGAAAATGAAATGACATTTTTGGAATTCCTTGTAAAATTTTGGTTCGAAAATGTTAAAAAAAAAAAAAATAAAAAAATAAAATTGTAACATATAAATTGGACTTTTTTTTTTTTGGGGGTGCTGGGATATAGTTATATATTATATATTATTTGTAAAGGTATTACAAGGCAATTTAGGGGGCTCGAGCCGACGGGGAACACAGGGGGGGGACGTTTTCCATACCCCGTAGGGGAGGGGCGGAGGAACCCCCGCGACACCCAAATACCAAAGAGCGGGGGTCCGGAGACCCTCCCCGGAGGGGGGGAATTATTACTACCCCGTAGTTTCCCCAGAAGCGAGAGACCACGACTCCTTTCCATCGGGCGGAACCCTTGGGTATTCTTTAGTTAAAAAAAAAAGCAAAATTTAAAGAAAGTCTATTTATTTTAAGGAGTAACCAATAGAAGGTCTCTAAATAGGCCCTCTAATTATATATTATAATTATTAAAAATAATTTTTTTTTTTTTTTTTTTTTACATTTTCCTATCCAAAATTTTACGAGGATTCCAAAAATGTATTCCTTTTCGCTGTAGCTATTGTAGTTTTTGAGATATAATTTTTTTTTTATTTTTTTTATTTATTTTTCTCATTTTCCGCACTAAAATTGACCAGCACTCCAGCAATGTATTCCTTTTCCTGGTAAGCTGTTGTAGTTTTTGAGATATGGGATTGTGGCTCTTCTAGAGGCTGACCTATATATATATATATAATATATATATATAATATAATATATATATATATATATATATATATATATATATATATGATATATATATATATTTATATAATATATATAATATATATATATATATATATATATAGTATATATATATATATATATATATTATATATATATATATATATATATATATATATATATTATATAATATATATATTTATATATATATCGCACCTCAATCGTTGAATGCGTGTAAAAATAAGATTGGGAACAGTGAATTTCGTCTTGTAAACCAAGTGAGCAACATTGTTGACTTGAGTACTCTCGCAAATAAGCGTCAAATTTTTTCAAAATATGACTGAAAGATATATATATATAATATATATATATATATATATTAGATCTATTAATATATATAAATATATTAATTATATATAATATTATATATATATTATATATATATAATTATATATATAATATATATATAATATATATATATATTATATATATCAGTGTCTAAAGTTGACATCATGTAACTAGAAAACGCAGCACCTACAGTAAAACAAAATTATATTATTTGGATCATCGAATTTTAAGGAGAGGTTTTAATTTTTTTTTTTGTATTCGTCGAAAATATTTTTAAAAAAAAATTATTTGTCCTTCCATTTAGGGCTCGAGCGATGGAGGCCAGAGGGGGGACGAGGTCCCCCCCGTTCGTCCACGATAGCGCCGAGAGGACCCCGATACTGCCATCTTTGCGTTTACAACTATTGTATTTCTTTAGTTAATAATACCAAAGTGTAAAGGAAATAAAATGTCTTTTGACTAAAGGACATTACCTAGGGTAAAACCCGCAAAGAGATGGCAAGGAGTCGGGTCTCTCGTTCCCGGTGGACACGGGTGTCGAGCCCCCTAAATGGGGAAAATAAAAAAATTTATTTTTAAATATTTCCAACGAATAAATGCAAAAAAAAAAATAAAAAAATTAAAACCCCCTCTTAAAAGTTTTCCGCTGATTCCAAATATATAATTGTTTTACTGTAGGTGCTGCCGTCTCGAGTTACATGATGTCAGCTTTAGAAACTGACCATATATATATATATATATATATATATATATAATAATATATATATAATATATAATATATATTATAGATATATATATATAATATATAATATAGATATATGATATATAATATATATATATATAGGACCTTGTATGTTTACGACTCCGTCAGATTTGATATTTTTTTTGACTAAGAGAATACCCAAGGGTAAACCAAAAAAAATGCCAGGAGTCGGGGTCTCTATCGGGCTTCCGAGGAAACGACAGGATAGGACTATTTCCCCCCTCCGGGAGGGTCTCCGCGAACCCCGCCTCTTTAATTATTGGGATGTCG
>JABUQX010096145.1:15000-20000 GCA_015478945.1 Trachelipus rathkii | reverse complement strand
TTTGCTTTAATTGCCTTATTTAAAAAATAGATGTTATTCTAAACATGAAGGATCACTTTGGTCGGACTGTTACTTCACGGTTTAATGCTTGTTTTTAGTGATGTTGTCAAAATGCTCAAGTAAATGGAATAATTTTGCCACTGGAAAATCCAGTCAACATTTTCTGCATTGCATTCAGCAAGCGCGTATATATGGATAGGGAAGCTTTTTGTCAAACAATGTTAAGCATATAAGTTCTGTTCCAGCGTGAGAAACGTCTTGAATTAATTTATTCTGTTTGACATTCAGCTGCATCTGTAAAGTTTAAGCTTTGCAGCTGCCGTTGCTGAATGGTAGAAATGAGAGGATTTGCTTCTGCAAGTAAATAAAATATCTTGAACAGACTTCTGACATAATAATTGAATCGTGAATGCATAGTTGCAGTATGTGAATAAAACATGAAATGGATAGAAGCCACTCTTCCCTTTTATACCAAGCTACCATGTTTGGTCCATTATCTCGTATCACTAAATGAATTCTATTTCTTAGAATATTGAAAAATGTCAAAGGCCCTTATAGATCTGACAAATTACAAAGATTTTCGCCATATTTTCGCCATATTGGCTATATTTTTATTTTTTTAGAAAGATAAGTTTCTAAAATTCCAATTTTAAATTTAAATAACTTTCCCTTATGTGATGTAATTTATTGTTTATAAGCTCAATATTCGGCCCGAATAGTTCGGCAAAAAGACGAATACCGAATATTCGGTTATTTTGCCGAATAGGCCGATACCGAATACTTACCGAATATTCGGCACATCCCTAAATATATATATATATATATTATAGATATATATATATATAATATATATAATATTTAATTTATTTTTAGTTTCATCTTAAATATATATATATATATAATCTATATATAATTATATGGGTATATATATATATAATTATATATATATATATATATATATATAATATATATATAATATATCTATATATATATATATATGGTTACTTAGAGTTTCTCTAACGAAACAGCCTAACCTAACCTAACCTAACCTATCCTAACGCCTGCATCGGGCTGTAAAGGAGTTTTTTTGATGTTTCGAACATTTGGGCTAGTCCCCCCCCCCTCACCCATTAATTTCATACGCAGAAAATCGAATATGGGAACCTATGTGGCACCATTCAAATTAACTGATGTTGGTGTGAGACTTTAGGTCAGTGGTTCTTAACCCTTTTTTGTGTAGCGCCCACTTTCAACTTGTTGTATTGCCCAACGCTTCTCTTCATTTGGGAGAGGCAGGAAATATGATTAAATTTATTAAACATGGATGATAAAATAATTTTATTAAAAAAAAAATGAATAATGTCTACAATTGTTAATTTACCTTAATTGTGACTTAATGACTTCCTTGTGACTGATGAGATCTTGCGAGGTTTTGCGGATTCCAGTGTTCGAATCCCGCTGATGGAGAGTAAAATCTCCTTTGACTCATAAGACTTAAATGAGTCAAAGGAGATTTTACTCTCCATCAGCGGGATTCGAACACTGGACTCTGCTCTATGTCATATTCAATGTTAGTCAAGCGAAGTCGCAAGTTTCATCTTTGACTAATTACCAATGTTATCAGTAAATATTAATAACATCGTCATGTGTAATAAATTGATATTGAAGATAATAGTTTCATTTTATTATGTTAGCTCACTGTCCCTGTAATGAAGCCCAGAGCACCCTAGAGCTAATGTCCCTTTAATGAAACCCAGCGCCCCCCCCCCCATTGAACGGTATCGGTCAGATTAAGAACCTACTATGCTTTTGTCTAACCGCACATCATTTGTAATACTTGTAAAAGTAGTTAGCAATGCAGTTGACTCATTTGAAACCTGCAGACATTATATTGTGTCCATATTAAAATTAATTAATAAATAATCAAAGTAATAAAACTAGGTATTATATTATTCTTTCTATATAAAAATATGGAAATGTGTTTTTATCTTTCTATTACACCTTTATCGTAAAATTTATTTTCAAGTGGCCCACCCAGACAATATTAAGACGTACTTTTATCCCGGTTTTCGTGAATTTGGAAGAGAAGTCCGTTTTCGGTTTGTGATTGACGCAGACCGATTTGGAAGACGAAAAAATTAACTTGCTCCACCCAGTGAAGAAGAAGCTCTGAAAAAAAATGAAAAAATAATTTTTTAATACATTATTATTATTATTATTATTATTATTATTATTATTATTATTATTATTATTATTATTATTATTATTATTATTATTATTATTATTATTATTATTATTATTATTAATTATTTTTTTTTTCTCTATTATTATTATTATTATTTTATTATTATTATTATTATTATTATTATATTTGTTTTTCGCCAATACTAGTAGATGGCGCCAATTGCAAAACATATTTAAATGAGCTGAATTTCGGCAAGCCAGTGTTCAGCCTGTTTACGCACACGGAATCACTTTGGTCGTTTCTGAAACCAATTTGAGCACTTCTAACTCTCGTCGACGTCATAAACTGGGCCAAATTTCTCGCTTTCTCGATATAATACAAGCCATTCACCGGAAGACAAGCCAAATTGCGTTAGAGTTCCTTTCCCATACAACATCTGCAATTAACTAGTAAGACCAATAATTTAAAAGGTGTTTTCGTGATTTCCTGATTACAATCTCAACCGATCGGAAATCAGGCAGAAAAGGCTTATTCTTTTTATCAATTTTATAATTAATTTATGAAGAGAAAACATTAAGCTTTTGTTGCTTCCATGAATTTTCGGAATCATTTTTCGGGGGTATTATCGTTTATAGAGACAGGCGGAAAAATCGATATTTGTAAGTAATTTTGAAACTTTTTATTGTAATATATTAATTAATAATTAATTACATTAATATATTAATCAAAAAAATTTACAAGTAGCGAAAAATATAAGGAGAAATAAAAATATAAAATTTAAAAAATTAATGATGTAAGTTAAATACATCCAAACGCATTAATCATAATTTTACCACTAAAGTCAAGATGAACGAGTGAAGTAAAATAAGTCTACACTGCAAGGATAACTGCATGTAAGGGAAACATGTCAACGGGAGACTCCGCTCCCTTACTCTTATAACAAAACAGTGAACTATGTTAAATTTGGCAACTCACCACTGGCTGTAATAATGCTGGCCAAGCCACGATAAAACCGCCCAGGGGTCAACTGCCATTCTACGTTATCTCTACACATTTAGTAACTATTATTTCCATACAAAATATTGAGGGGGAAGGGGAGGACCTTTTCTCATTATTATCGACTACTACTCCCCATGGGTTATGCTACGTTTCTCATATATATACTATATTATATATATATATATATATATAATAATATATTATATATATATATAATATATTATATATATATATAAACATTTATTATATATATTTATTTTATATAATATATATATATATATATATATATATATATTATATATATATATATATATTATATATTATATATATTAGTGATGGAGCGAAGCTGAATTTTTGCATAACCCCGCGGTTGCGGTTTTTTTTGCGGTTCTTAATTTTTCAACAACCGCAGTTGCGTTTTTTTGCTTTTCTTAAAATTTTCGATCCAACAACCGCGTTGCGGTTGTGCAATAAAAACAAATTTAATAATTTTTTATTTACTTACTACTACTACTACATACTACTACTACTACTAACTACTACTATCAATAATAATAAAAAATAATAAATAATAATAATAATAATAATAATAATATATAATAATAATAATATAATTTATTATTATTATTATTAATAACCTTAAAAAATTTTAAATTTCTGGTTTTTATTTTGATTTAGCCTTGTTTACAAGAGTCACGGGTGCGGGACGACGGACCGCACGCACAATGCACAAACACCACCACTTTCTCATCCAACAGCTCTTTTGAAACTGAAAGTATTCACAAAAGATGCTTCTTTAGTTATTCGTGTTTGTAATTGAATTTTAGAAGCGGCAAGTTAGATTTAAGGAATAACAAAATTCTGCAATTTCTCCTGTTAATCTCATTCTTTTCTCGCCATAAATTAATCCAACACCGCTGAAAAGTTGTTCGCTTGGTATACTACTAGATGGGCATGACAAATATCTTTTGGCCATCATCTTCAACTCTTTGAAGTTATGTTTTTGTTTCTTCTCTAAAATAACCCATTTAAGGATATCTTCGAAATCGATCCTTTTTTTCTATTAGTATTTGCTATATCATCCAAACACTTTCATTAAGCTCTATTTCTGTATCATCATCACTACTTGATGTTAAATGAGCGTTCATGGTTTCAAGCAGAGTTTTTGGCTTGGATGTTGAAGGTTGCTTTATTTCTGCAGTTTAAATTCTTTAAGGATGTCTGTTAATAGATATCTTTTCCATATTTTGAAGAAGGTTCCTTACATTGTTTTGTTATTTCTACTTTAACTTCCTTCAAAACATAAGGTGTAAAAAAATTCCCTTTATATCGAGGATCTAGATACGTTGAACTGAAATACAAGAAATTTTTTCCAAACTATCAAATCTTCGAGTTAACTCCGAATTTATTGTTTGTAGAGCTGATTTAATTCCCTCTTTAGCCTCGTAAATTTGAGGTCCGGTAAAGATTTTTAACGACACAAATAAATGGAATTACTTGTGTTATAGGGACGAATGAAAGCTTAATTTTTTAGGAATCTCTTCAAATATCTCCAATAGGGTAATACATTTTTCAATTAGTATAAAATCAGAACTAGTAGGTTGTCTTATTCTAGAAGTATTTGAGGAAGTAAAGCAAACTCGAATACTTGCTTTTAGTATTATAATGAGAGAGGGAAGTTTTATAGATAAGAGAGTATTTTTTAAAAAAGACAACTTCCTAACACCGCAATTGCGGTTGTGCAGACCAGTGACAACCGCGGTTGCGGTTGCAGCTGCGGTTGTGTAGAACAGTGACAACCGCGGTTGCGGTTGTC
>JABUQX010096145.1:5000-10000 GCA_015478945.1 Trachelipus rathkii | reverse complement strand
AATGAAAACAAATTGCCCATGTCATTTATATTTATAAATGACTTTATATTTATAAAATAAATAAATATCTTGTGTTTGTTTTAAACTACACAAATTTAAACCTTTAACAATTATCGCAGTTCTTGACTCTGGAGTCCAGAAGAACAATGAAGAAAGTATTTTCAATTTGTAGTTGAATTCTTAAGTAATAACTTTAAACAAATAGTTTAATCTTTGTGTTTGTATACTGATCTAATAGTGGAAGTACTCTGGTTAACTTCTATCTAAAGATTTTGCAATATATTTTAGCCAAACTTAAAAGGTTGTCAAGTTTTTTGTTTTAACCAGTTTTTAATACTGATAATTTAATTATACTTACATCATTGTTACTCAGGAATAGCTCTATAAAAATTTTAAGTTAAATACTCGACAACTTTATTCATTTATAGAACCGCCACCGACTTTTCTATGAAACGTCCGAAGCTCCAGTCAGAAATGGCAAAAGAATTTTTTTTATATTACTATGCATATAAACTAAAATAAAAATAGAAATTCAAGTTAAAAAAAAAAAAAATTCTTCCAAAAAGTTTGTCGCTCCTTAAAATTTGTGATAAGCATAATAAATAAACAAATTTAAATACAAATAAGTAGAATATACGACGTATCTTAATATTATTACATGATATTATTCATAAGATCCATGAATACATTTCCAAATACAACACATATCTTTCCAATTTCCCTCTTCTATACGAGTTGTTATAAAGCTGCGTTTCGGAATCCGTTCAAACGCCACTTGAATAGGTCAATGAGTGAGACTAAACCGCTTACCGCTCATGTAGGAAAAAATACTTAATCTTAACACTAAAGGGTTAAATTACTTTTAATTAGGTCTTTCTTTCACATCAAGAGCTACAGTCGTGATGAAACTGAACTTTTGCTAACAAAGATGGAAGAAGTTTGAGCTTCAGAAATTACAAAAAATAATGGAGTATGCTCTAAAATTTTTGAGAAGCAAAAAATTATTTAGTCGTTTTCTTATTTAATTGTTAATTTTAGTTTTTTATTATTTTCTTTAATATGAACATAAATTTACTCACGTTTAAATTAAATTGTATATTTTTCTTAATTTAGTTGCTCCTTCGGTTACTTTGATGAAATACCAAACAGAAATCGTTTCCCAAAGGCAACATTAAGAAGAACTGCCAACATCGGCGTTCCAAAAAAACTAGTGTTGCATCTGGCGTTAAAATGCGCAACACAAAAAAAATTCGGGTTTTTTTCGTTTTTTTTCCCCCCTTTTTTTTTTTCCCCCGAAATTTTGAAGTCTTTGATGAGAGAGTCTGTGGTGGGCTGTCATGTCATTTTGGGAATACCATGGGTAAACAGACGAGAGAACGAATGGGCGTCGATTGGAAGTAAAAACAGAGAACTAGGTCCCCAAATTTGTAAAAAAAAAAAAATGGTTATTTAGAGTTTCCTCTAACGAATCCAACAAAACGTAAAACCTTAACTTAACTTAACCTAACCTAACCTATCTAAACCGACTGCGGCGGGTTGTGCAGGAAAATTTTTTTTGAATGTGTCGTACCATTTTCCCTGTCGACTATTTGAACTAGTCCTCGAAACAGAGAGGAAAAAGTACTGGCAAATTTTTTTTTGTGTATAATCTTCTTGAAGATTACCTACTAAAACAATAAATACGGTATAATTATATATATATATATATATATATATATATATATATATATATATATAATATATATAATATATATATATAATATATATATTATATATATATAATATATATATATATATATATATATATATATATATATATATATATAAATATATAATATATATATATATATATATATAATATATATATATATATATATAATATATATATATATATATATATATATATATATAATATATATATATTTATATATATATTAATATATTATTATATAATTATATATATATATATATATATTATAGTATATAATTTATTATATATATATATATATATAATATATATATATAACGGTATATATAATTGATTATGAATGTGTTTAACGATGGGGGAGGTGTTCATGTGGAAGGGGGGGCAATCTGCCTGTATATATATAGAATAGTATCCCGCTGGAGGTAGCTTTCATCTTCTAGGTATGTGGGCGTTGTTGTTAGTGTTTGATTGTAGCCTCAGCAGGGCTGCGGAGCGGCAAATTTTTTTCCGTCTCCGAAACTCCAGGCTCGACTCTATCATTTAAAAATTACCCGGCTCCGACTCCTGCTTCGGCTCCATCATTTTAAATTTATCCGACTTTGACTCGTTTTATTATCTAACATTTTAAATTGATCGGCTCCGGCCTTCCGGGCATTTCAGATTGTTCGGCTCCGACTCCGGCCTCCGGCTCCGATCTCTAGTTATAATTCTTTTCCTTTACAAATATGAATCATTAAGTCCTGTTACAAAATTTTTATGGTATGATGAAATTGAATGTTTGTAAATGACATCTTTATTAACTTAGAATTTAAAAACAGAAAATAATTTTTATAATAAAATACAGATTCTTGACAAAATACGAAAAATTATATTAACTTCTTCCTAAATTTTAATACATTCCTCTTCGAAAATGAACTGCCTGATAACATTACGTATAATAATTTACTAAATAAGTTTTTTTTTATTTTTTTTTAACAAAACCGAACATTAACTTTTCAGTTTCACCTTAAAGTTTAAAATATTTCCTCTTTGAACTATGTAATATAATTTTATTAAAAACATTTTTTTTATTTTAAAAGATCCCCACTTAATAAAATGAATTTCGATTACCTATTTTAAAATAATATTTCCTTTCTTTAAATCCCGTTGCAACTAGAATTTAACCAAAACAATTTTCTTAAAAATAAAGCTTCTTCAATAAAATCCTCCTTTAGCAATCTCCTAAGATCCAATTTTATTACTTTTTAAAGCAAAAAAATAAGCTCTCAATATTCACTTGACTAGGATGAAAGCTGTAATTGTTGTAAGCCCACATCTTGAAAAATTTTAAGATAGTAGGGAAATCCTCTTTAATTAACTGTTTAATTTTAATTTCCGGGTTGAAATTTTATTATTCGTCCTAAATGCTTGTGTAATTCTAATTGTATATTTCTAAGGATCTTTTAGGTTAAAGGGTTTTACTTGGTAGTTTTGTCTTTTTTTTCAGTCGCTTTTTCTGCATGATCCAATTGGTCAAATTTTACCTCTTCATCTGACAAGATACAACAAGGGAGGATTCCTGACAACTGCTGACAATCTGACACCGACCCAAATTCCTCGCTGTATTATTCATCTTCAGTCCTAGTTCTCAAGAACATCCTAGCTTTTTAAATATCACAATCTCAGATTCTGAGGAAGACACTGAACTGTGGACCAACAAAAATGGCCGACAAAAATATTTGTTTTCAGTTAACACATTCTTTCCCTTCTTTCTATTTGTTTCGATTTGTTCCCAATAACTATCGGAGAGAGAAAGTTCAGGGGTACCGGCAAGCATCATACTAATATGGTCTTTTAGTTGCAAAAGCCTTTCGAGCAATAGAATGTACTTCTCCATCTTGGTCTCTTGATCTACAGATTGGAAACTTTTCCAGCTTGATGCTTTAGAACTTCCATTAATATTGGGATTCACTTTGCTTTTGCTGTTTGTTTCGCCTTGCTTATAAGATTTACTTGCATGAGTATTTGCGGAGACTAATCACGCGCTTGCTTAACATAAAAGTAATGACTCCACACCTCATGTGTGAAATGAATAATGGTCAGCGGAACATAGTCTTTTATTCATAGTTTTAATCAAGTTTTTCTTGAAAAACAATATTACTTCTTGGTTTTGACAAATTCAATAAAACATATCACATTTACCTAGCTTCCTGTTCCTCATTCTCATTGTCCTTATTTAATTTTTCAATCGTACTGATCATGTTTGATGCGCTATCCGTAACTAAGCTAGATACTTGCCTCTTATTATTTGGAATTCTTTTAAAACGTCAATAAACAAGTTTCTCCCGATATCTTAGTTGAAATGTTTGCGAATTGGTATCTTTTTACTGCTAAACGTAATTATTAATATTGTTTTTTCTACGCCCGACATATCTAATATTAATGCAAAAAATAAATTTTTTTTTTTTTTTTTTTGCTTTTCCCTTGGTGCAAGCATCCATTTTTAAATGCAAGAAGCGTCCCTTTAAGCAATTTTAAGTTATTTTTTTACTTAACCTCTTCTTCTAGAACTGTTTTTTGAATATTTTCCCGGTCTAAAGGAACTTCCAGTTTCGAAGTCATGTCTCCACATAGTGCTTTAAATCCTACTCTTGCAAAAAAATCCCAAATGGGTCCTGTCTTTAACAACCATTATAATCAATTATAGTTTGAATTTTTCATTTGACATGGCAGAACAAGTTTTTAAACAATTGAAGAAGTAACCACTTAGTCTAAGTTTACAAAAAATAAAGGTCATCCCTGACAGCTTTTTCTTACACCTTTCTTTTTAACAATTGCAAGCAATGTTTTGGATGCGAGCGTTTTTAAATGTCGCATTTAATTTAAAGGATCAGTAAGATTGTATTGTGGCCCCCAATGAGTAAACTGGTGTTTGGTAAAACTCTTTAAATTCATGATCCCGAACTGGACTGTTTCTCATAACTGGTTAACTATTTCATAAATTGACAAATGTAAGTACTTTTATCTTCAAGAAAATAAAATATTCAAGTACATTGAGGTGTTTTCGATTTGGTTAAGTTGACATGATTTTTCTAAGGAAATTAAACTTAATTAATTAAAGTTATCTAAAGAAGTATAGAACCTTTTTTAGTTTTGAACAATAAATAAACATAAGCATATTTCTGAAAAAAGAGAATATATATATATATATATATATATATATATATATATATATATATAATATATTATATATATTATATATATATATATATATATATATATATATATATATATATATATTTTAATAAAAATA
>JABUQX010096144.1:0-46000 GCA_015478945.1 Trachelipus rathkii | reverse complement strand
AAAATCCCAGATTATTGGACGAGGCAGCAAGTCGCTACAAAGAGATCGTTTTAGATGGCACCGAGGACAGTAAGTACATCATCGTGACTCCTAAGATATTTCTCCGCCCGCCGTTGTACGATCAACAAAACAACATTATTATGGACGAATCTCGAGACACGATTACAACGACCGAGGAATACATATTTTACGAAATCAGTCCGTCGGCGGTCATACTTATTCTGGATATGACGCTCTCTATATCCGGAGTTCGTTGCGATTTAGGTCTCGCATACGACGTAAAAAATACTATAAGTATCGATGTGCTGAAGAAAATGTGTCGACGATGGAAATTACACTCGGAAATCAATATCGAAAAATTTCGAGGTGACCTAGTATCTCTACACCACGAAGAACGCAAAATTGAACACTGCGTAGAGGTGATGAAGTCGCTGATTAAAGAAAGATTTAAAAATCTTGCCTAGATTTTTATATTATACGAAGATCATCGTCTTATATCAGTTCCCGATAACACGCCACTGTAGCGATAATTAATAGACCTCACGAATATCTTACGTTTTTGCTTCATTTTTTGTTTATTTGTTTGTTTGTTTTTTTTTATAAATATATTTAAAATTTTTGCTTTATGGTTATTCATTCGCACCTTGAAAAGTCAATTGAGTTCAGTGACGCTTCGCTTTGTCCCGACGAAGATAAACGAAATAAACTTAGGACCACTCTCGTAAAATAATTTCAAAAGAAGTTAAAAACGAAAAATTTATTCTAATATATCTTCGTCAAGACAAAACGAAACTTCACTAAACTCAATTGATTTTTCGAGGCGTGAATGAATAACCTTAAAGCGAACGAAGTTAAAAACGAAAAAATATTCTATTATATCTTCGTTGGGACAAAACTAAATATCACTAAACCCAATCGACTTTTCGAGGCGCGAAAAATAACTTTAAAGCAAAAATGTTGAATTTATATATAAAAAAACCAAACAAACAAAAAAACAAACAAATAAACAAACAGAGAAGCAAAAACTTAAGATATTCCTCCAAATTTTCAAAATTATTTAGCGACGCCTCGTTTTGTCCCGACGTCGCTTCGAAAAGTCGACTGGATTTATTGGCGATTCGTTTAGTCCCGACGAAGATATATTAGAATTTATTTAATTTTTTTTAATTTAGTCACCCTTAAATTCAGTTTTCTATGAGAAATAATTTTTTAGAGGTAACTAAACTAAATGATTTTTAAAAAAAAATTAAATAAATAATAGTCTATATCAATCCTCGAAAAGTCGACCTTGTTTAGTGACGCTTCGTTTTGTCCCGACGAATATATATTAGAATACATTTTTCGTTTTTAACTTCGTTCAAACGTATTTTACGCGAGTGGTTGAACGTTTAGTGACGGTTAATTTGTCCCGATTCCTTATTTGCCGTAACTTCGAGGTCTGAGTTTTCGAACGTGAATTTTTTTTTGGCACTTGTTAAAAAGCTCTCGAGACTTTTCAAAATTTTTTAAAGGCGACGAAAGTTCGAACCTCGATGTTACAACAAATAAAGGATCGGGACAAATGAAACGTCACTAAAGTTAGGACACCTCGTCTAAAATACGTTTGAACGAACTTAGAAACGAAAAATGTATTCTAAGATATCCTCGTCGGGACAAAGCGAAAGGTCACTAAATAAACTTTAAACCTTGGAGCAAATATCTTGCGTTTTTTTCTTCTTTTTTGTTTGTTTGTTTTTTTATATATAAATTTAACACTTTTGCTTTATCTTTACTCTTTCGCGCCTCGAAAAGTCGACTGGATTTATTGACGAATCGTTTAGTCCCGGCAAAGATATATTAGAATACATTTTTCGTTTTTAACTTCGTTCAAACGTTTTTTACGCGAGTGGTCGAACGTTTAGTGACGGTTCGTTTGTCCCGATTCCTTATTTGCAGTAACTTCGAGGTCTGAGTTTTCAAACACGAATTTTTTTTTTGGCATTTGTAAAAAGCTCTCGAGACTTTTCAAAATTTTTTGAAGGCGATGAAAGTTCGAACCTCGATGTTACAACAAATAAAGGATCGAGACAAATGAAACGTCATTAAAGTTAGGACACCTCGTCTAAAATACGTTTGAACGAACTTAGAAACGAAAAATGTATTCTAATATATCTTCGTCGGGACAAAACTAAAGGTCACTAAAAAAATTTGAAAATTTGGAGGGAATATCTTAGATTTTTGATTCTTTTCTTTTCTTGTTTGTTTCGTTTGTTCTGTTTTATAATATTATATATATATATATATATATATATATAATATATTATATATATTATATATATATATATATTATAATATATATATATATATATATATATATATATATATATATATATATATATATATTATATATATATATATATAATATATATATATATATATATATATATTATATATATTATTATATATATATATATATATATATATATATATTTAACACTTTTGCTTTACCGTTATTCATTCGCGCATTTATTTAATTTTTTTTTTAATTTAGTCACCCTTAAATTCAGTTTTCTATGTTAATTAATTCTTAGAGGTAACTAAACTAAATGATTTTTTTAAAAAAATTAAATAAATAATAGTCTATACACTATAATATAGTGTCGCCTTACGGGAATCGCAAAAGCGGCTGAACGCTTTCAAATGCCATTTTCTTAAGCTCGAACTATCGTGCAAACGATTATGACGTCAATATGTGACGCGGTAGGGAACTGGTGTAAGTCGAAGGTCTAAGTGCAAATTCCGAAAAATATTTTGGACTTAAAATTTTTTTGTGAATTATTTTCTTTGGGAGATTTTATTTTTTAGCACTTAGACCTTCGACTTATATCAGTTCCCTTCCAAACGTCACTATATCGGGTTGAAGCGATAGTTTATACCTAAAAAGGTGTCACGCGATCACGTAAGGTTCCCTTCGAAACGTCACTATAATATAGTGTCGCCTTACGGGAATCGCAAAAGCGGCTGAACGCTTTCAAATACTATTTTCTTAAGCTCGAACTATCGTTAAAGCGATTATGACGTCATATAGTGACGCCGCTTAGGGAACTAGTATAAGTCGAAGGTCTAAGTGCAAATTCTGAAAAATAATTTCGACTCGTTAAAAAGCTCTCGAGACTTTTCAAAATTTTTTGAAGGCGACGAAAGTTCGAACCTCGATGTTACAACAAATAAAGGATCGGGACAAATGAAACGTCACTAAAGTTAGGATACCTCGTCTAAAATACATACGTTTGAACGAACTTAGAAACGAAAAATGTACTCTAATATATCTTCGTCGGGACAAAACGAAAGGTCTCTAAATAAATTTTAAACCTTGAAGCAAATATCTTGCGTTTTTTTCTTCTTTTTTGTTTGTTTGTTTTTTATATATAAATTTAACACTTTTGCTTTATCTTTACTCTTTCGCGCCTCGAAAAGTCGACTGGATTTATTGGCGATTCGTTTAGTCCCGACGAAGATATATTAGAATTTATTTAATTTTTTTTTAATTTAGTCACCCTTAAATTCAGTTTTCTATGAGAAATAATTTTTTAGAGGTAACTAAACTAAATGATTTTTAAAAAAAAATTAAATAAATAATAGTCTATATCAATCCTCGAAAAGTCGACCTTGTTTAGTGACGCTTCGTTTTGTCCCGACGAATATATATTAGAATACATTTTTCGTTTTTAACTTCGTTCAAACGTATTTTACGCGAGTGGTTGAACGTTTAGTGACGGTTAATTTGTCCCGATTCCTTATTTGCCGTAACTTCGAGGTCTGAGTTTTCGAACGTGAATTTTTTTTGGCACTTGTTAAAAAGCTCTCGAGACTTTTCAAAATTTTTTAAAGGCGACGAAAGTTCGAACCTCGATGTTACAACAAATACAGGATCAGGATAAATAAAACGTCACTAAAGTTAGGACACCTCGTCTAAAATACGTTTGAACGAACTTAGAAACGAAAAATGTATTCTAAGATATCTTTGTAGGGACAAAACGAAAGGTCACTAAATAAACTTTAAACCTTGGAGCAAATATCTTGCGTTTTTGCTTCTTTTTTGTTTGTTTGTTTTTTATATATAAATTTAACACTTTTGCTTTATCTTTACTCTTTCGCGCCTCGAAAAGTCGACTGGATTTATTGACGAATCGTTTAGTCCCGGCAAAGATATATTAGAATACATTTTTCGTTTTTAACTTCGTTCAAACGTATTTTACGCGAGTGGTCGAACGTTTAGTGACGGTTCGTTTGTCCCGATTCCTTATTTGCAGTAACTTCGAGGTCTGAGTTTTTCACAAAAAAAAATTTTTTTTTTTTGGCATTTTGAAAAAAAAGCTCTCGAGACTTTTCAAAATTTTTTGAAGGCGACGAAAGTTCGAACCTCGATGTTACAACAAATAAAGGATCGAGACAAATGAAACGTCATTAAAGTTAGGACACCTCGTCTAAAATACGTTTGAACGAACTTAGAAACGAAAAATGTATTCTAATATATCTTCGTCGGGACAAAACTAAAGGTCACTAAAAAAATTTGAAAATTTGGAGGGAATATCTTAGATTTTTGATTCTTTTCTTGTTTGTTCGTTTGTTTGTTTTATATATATATATATATATATATATATATATATATATATATATATATATATATATATATATATATATATATATATATATATATATATATATATATATATATATATATATATATATATATATATATATATATATTTAACACTTTTGCTTTACCGTTATTCATTCGCGCATTTATTTAATTTTTTTTTTAATTTAGTCACCCTTAAATTCAGTTTTCTATGTTAATTAATTTTTAGAGGTAACGAGCACGTTAGGTCGTTTTTCGGTTCCCTTCGAAATGTCACTATAATATAGTGACGCCTTACGGGAATCGCAAATGCGTTCAAATGCCATTTTCTTAAGCTCGAACTATCGTCAAACCGATTATGACGTCATATAGTGACGCCGGGTAGGGAACTGGTGTAAGTCGAAGGTCTAAGTGCAAATTCCGAAAAATATTTTGGACTTAAAATTTTTTTGTGAATTATTTTCTTTGGGAGATTTTATTTTTTAGCACTTAGACCTTCGACTTATACTTAGACCTTCGACTTATATCAGTTCCCTTCCAAACGTCACTATATCGGGTTGAAGCGATAGTTTATACCTAAAAGGTGTCGCGCGATCACGTTAGGTCGTTTTTGGGTTCCCTTCGAAACGTCACTATAATATAGTGTCGCCTTACGGGAATCGCAAAAGCGGCTGAACGCTTTCAAATACTATTTTCTTAAGCTCGAACTATCGTTAAAGCGATTATGACGTCATATAGTGACGCCGCTTAGGGAACTGGTATAAGTCGAAGGTCTAAGTGCAAATTCTGAAAAATAATTTCGACTCGTTAAAAAGCTCTCGAGACTTTTCAAAATTTTTTGAAGGCGACGAAAGTTCGAACCTCGATGTTACAACAAATAAAGGATCGGGACAAATGAAACGTCACTAAAGTTAGGACACCTCGTCTAAAATACGTTTGAACGAACTTAGAAACGAAAAATGTACTCTAATATATCTTCGTCGGGACAAAACGAAAGGTCTCTAAATAAATTTTAAACCTTGAAGCAAATATCTTGCGTTTTTTTCTTCTTTTTTGTTTGTTTGTTTTTTTATATATAAATTTAACACTTTTGCTTTATCTTTACTCTTTCGCGCCTCGAAAAGTCGACTGGATTTATTTATCGAATCGTTTAGTCCCGGCAAAGATATATTAGAATACATTTTTCGTTTTTAACTTCGTTCAAACGTATTTTCTATGAGAAATAATTTTTTAGAGGTAACTAAACTAAATGATTTTTAAAAAAAAATTAAATAAATAATAGTCTATATCAATCCTCGAAAAGTCGACCTTGTTTAGTGACGCTTCGTTTTGTCCCGACGAATATATATTAGAATACATTTTTCGTTTTTAACTTCGTTCAAACGTATTTTACGCGAGTGGTTGAACGTTTAGTGACGGTTAATTTGTCCCGATTCCTTATTTGCCGTAACTTCGAGGTCTGAGTTTTCGAACGTGAATTTTTTTTGGCACTTGTTAAAAAGCTCTCGAGACTTTTCAAAATTTTTTAAAGGCGACGAAAGTTCGAACCTCGATGTTACAACAAATACAGGATCAGGATAAATAAAACGTCACTAAAGTTAGGACACCTCGTCTAAAATACGTTTGAACGAACTTAGAAACGAAAAATGTATTCTAATATATCTTCTCGTCGGGACAAAACGAAAGGTCACTAAATAAACTTTAAACCTTGGAGCAAATATCTTGCGTTTTTGCTTCTTTTTTGTTTGTTTGTTTTTTATATATAAATTTAACACTTTTGCTTTATCTTTACTCTTTCGCGCCTCGAAAAGTCGACTGGATTTATTGACGAATCGTTTAGTCCCGGCAAAGATATATTAGAATACATTTTTCGTTTTTAACTTCGTTCAAACGTATTTTACGCGAGTGGTCGAACGTTTAGTGACGGTTCGTTTGTCCCGATTCCTTATTTGCAGTAACTTCGAGGTCTGAGTTTTCAAACACGAATTTTTTTTTTGGCATTTGTAAAAAAGCTCTCGAGACCTTTTCAAAATTTTTTGAAGGCGACGAAAGTTCGAACCTCGATGTTACAACAAATAAAGGATCGAGACAAATGAAACGTCATTAAAGTTAGGACACCTCGTCTAAAATACGTTTGAACGAACTTAGAAACGAAAAATGTATTCTAATATATCTTCGTCGGGACAAAACTAAAGGTCACTAAAAAAATTTGAAAATTTGGAGGGAATATCTTAGATTTTTGATTCTTTTCTTGTTTTTTTTTTGTTGTTTTTTATATATATATATATAATTATACTATATATTCATGGCCATATAGGGGGCTCGGCTCGAGCCCCCTAAAAAGGAAATTTCGCTTTTTAGGGGGCTCGAGCCGATGGGAACCAAAGGGGGGGATGTTTCATACCCGCGGAGGGGATTTGGTCGGAGAACCCCGCACACACAAAGACGCAAGAGAGCGGGGTTCCGGCAGACACATCCGCGGAGGGGGGATTATCCCCCCCGTAGTCGCACCTAGAGGCCGAGAGACCCGACTCCTGACATCGGGGTGGGTCTACCCGTGGGTAATTCGTTAGTTTTAAAACAACGCCCCTAACACTGTCTGGCGCCCTATTTTTTTGGCCGTGAAAGTCTTTTTTTTTCTGTGGGGCCATGCATATGGCAACAATTGTGTATGCGCTACTGTATGGTGCTGTTGTTCCTCTAGTTACATGATGTCAGCTTTAGACACTAACCTATATATATATATATATATATATATATATATATATATATATATATATATATATATATATTATATATATATATATATATATATATATATTTTTTATATATATTATATATACTATATATATATATATATATATATATATATATATTATATATGTATATATATATATTTAACACTTTTGCTTTACCGTTATTCATCATTCGCGCATTTATTTAATTTTTTTTTTTATTTTAGTTCACCCTTAAATTCTAGTTCTATGTTAATTATTTTTAGAGGTAACCTAAACTAAATGATTTTTTAAAAAAAATTAAATAAATAATAGTCTATACACTATAATATAGTGTCGCCTTACGGGAATCGCAAAAGCGGCTGAACGCTTTCAAATGCCATTTTCTTAAGCTCGAACTATCGTCAAACCGATTATGACGTCATATAGTGACGCCGGGTAGGGAACTGGTGTAAGTCGAAGGTCTAAGTGCAAATTCCGAAAAATATTTTGGACTTAAAAAAATTTTGTGAAATATTTTCTTTGGGAGATTTTATTTTTTAGCATTTAGACCTTCGACTTATACTTAGACCTTCGACTTATATCAGTTCCCTTTCAAATGTCACTATATCGGGTTGAAGCGATATACCTAAAAAGGTGTCGCGCGATCACGTTAGGTCGTTTTTGGGTTCCCTTCGAAACGTCACTATAATATAGTGTCGCCTTACGGGAATCGCAAAAGCAGCTGAACGCTTTCAAATACCATTTTCTTAAGCTCGAACTATCGTTAAAGCGATTATGACGTCATATAGTGACGCCGCTTAGGGAACTGGTATAAGTCGAAGGTCTAAGTGCAAATTCTGAAAAATAATTTCGACTCGTTAAAAAACTCTCGAGACTTTTCAAAATTTTTTGAAGGCAACGAAAGTTCGAACCTCAATGTTACAACAAATAAAGGATCGGGACAAATAACACGTCACTAAAGTTAGGACACCTCGTCTAAAATACGTTTGAACGAACTTAGAAACGAAAAATGTACTCTAATATATCTTCGTCGGGACAAAACGAAAGGTCTCTAAATAAATTTTAAACCTTGAAGCAAATATCTTGCGTTTTTTTCTTCTTTTTTGTTTGTTTGTTTTTTATATGTAAATTAACCACTTTTGCTTTATCTTTACTCTTTCGCGCCTCGAAAAGTCGACTGGATTTATTGGCGATTCGTTTAGTCCCGACGAAGATATATTAGAATTTATTTAATTTTTTTTTAATTTAGTCACCCTTAAATTCAGTTTTCTATGAGAAATAATTTTTTAGAGGTAACTAAACTAAATGATTTTTAAAAAAAAATTAAATAAATAATAGTCTATATCAATCCTCGAAAAGTCGACCTTGTTTAGTGACGCTTCGTTTTGTCCCGACGAATATATATTAGAATACATTTTTCGTTTTTAACTTCGTTCAAACGTATTTTACGCGAGTGGTTGAACGTTTAGTGACGGTTAATTTGTCCCGATTCCTTATTTGCCGTAACTTCGAGGTCTGAGTTTTCGAACGTGAATTTTTTTTGGCACTTGTTAAAAAGCTCTCGAGACTTTTCAAAATTTTTTAAAGGCGACGAAAGTTCGAACCTCGATGTTACAACAAATACAGGATCAGGATAAATAAAACGTCACTAAAGTTAGGACACCTCGTCTAAAATACGTTTGAACGAACTTAGAAACGAAAAATGTATTCTAAGATATCTTCGTCGGGACAAAACGAAAGGTCACTAAATAAACTTTAAACCTTGGAGCAAATATCTTGCGTTTTTGCTTCTTTTTTGTTTGTTTGTTTGTTTTTTATATATAAATTTAACACTTTTGCTTTATCTTTACTCTTTCGCGCCTCGAAAAGTCGACTGGATTTATTGACGAATCGTTTAGTCCCGGCAAAGATATATTAGAATACATTTTTCGTTTTTAACTTCGTTCAAACGTATTTTACGCGAGTGGTCGAACGTTTAGTGACGGTTCGTTTGTCCCGATTCCTTATTTGCAGTAACTTCGAGGTCTGAGTTTTCAAACACGAATTTTTTTTTTGGCATTTGTAAAAAAGCTCTCGAGACTTTTCAAAATTTTTTGAAGGCGATGAAAGTTCGAACCTCGATGTTACAACAAATAAAGGATCGAGACAAATGAAACGTCATTAAAGTTAGGACACCTCGTCTAAAATACGTTTGAACGAACTTAGAAACGAAAAATGTGTTCTAATATATCTTCGTCGGGACAAAACTAAAGGTCACTAAAAAAATTTGAAAATTTGGAGGGAATATCTTAGATTTTTGATTCTTTTCTTGTTTGTTCGTTTGTTTGTTTTATATATATATATATATATATATATATATCATGGCCATATAGGGGGCTCGGCTCGAGCCCCCTAAAAAGGAGTTACCCTTTTTAGGGGGCGCGAGCGGAGGGGGGACGAAGGGGGGGATGTTTCATACCCCGGAGGGGATGGTCGGAGGGAACCCCCCGCGACACCCAAAGACAAGAGCGGGGGTTCCGGAGACCATCCCCGGAGGGGGGGATTAGTCCCCCCCGTAGTCCACCTAGAGGCCGAGAGACCCCGACTCCTGACATCGGGGTGGTCTACCCGTGGGTATTCGTTAGTTTTAAACACGCCCTAACACTCCTGGCGCCCTATTTTTTTGCGGTGAAAGTCTTTTTTTTTCTGTGCCATGCATATGCAACAATGTGTATGCCTTACTGTAGGTGCTGTCGTTCTCTAGTTACATGATGTATATATATATATATATATATATATATATATATATATATATATATATAATATATATATTATATATATATATATATATATATAATATATATATATCTATATATTATATATATATATGATATATATATAATATGTATATATATATATATAATATTATATATATATATATAATATCGAAGCTCAGACGAAAAATTGAATTTTTTCAGAACAATTTTTTTACGCTGATTCCACGAATGTTATTAGTTTTTTTTGTTGCTATCGTAGTTTTCGAGAAAAAAAATAAAATATAAAAAAATCAAATTTTTTTTTTTCATTTTTAGAACAATTATCTTACGCTGATTCCACGAATGTTATTAGTTTTCTTGTAGCTATCCTAGTTTTCGAGATACCTATCGTTAAACCCACTATGACGTCATATATTGACGCCTCATCGGGACTAATATAAGTCGAAGGTCTAAGTGCAAATTCCGAAAAAAAAATTGAACAGAAAATTATCGGGGGAAATATTTTCTTTGTGATTTTTAGATTTTTACACTTAGACACTCGCTTAATATTAGTTCCCGAACAGGCGTCACTATATGACGTAATAATCGGTTTAACGATAGTCTGAGCTTAAGAAAATGGTATTTGAAAGCATTGAGCCGGTTTTGCGATTCCCGTAAGGCGACACTATACTATAGTGACGTTTCGAAGTGAACCGAAAAACGATCTAACTTGATTGCGCAACACCTTTTAAGGTATAAACTATCACTTCAACCCCATATAGTGACGTATCAACGGGAAACTGATAAAGTTCAAAGGTCTAAGTATGAAATCTAAAAAATCAACAGAGAAATAATTTCCAAAAAAATTTTAGGTCGAAATTATTTTTCGGAATTTGCACTTAGACCTTCGACTTATATTAGTTCAACAAACAAACGAACGAACGGTCAGACGAACAAACGAACTAAAAACATACTATATAAGTCGAAGGTATAAGTGCAAAAAACTCGAAAACTAGATAGCTACAAGGAAACTAATAACATTCGTGGAATCAGCGTAAGATATTTGTTCTTTTAAAATATGTAAACAAAATTTTTTTTTTATTTTGGTTTATTTATTTTTTTTTTGCTCGAAAACTATGATAGCTACAAAAAAAATAACTTTTTTGGAATCAGCGTAAAGACATTTTGTTTTTAAAATGAAAAAAAATAGTTTCCTTGTAGCTATCGTAGTTTTTTCGAGAAAAAATAAAATAGCCCCAAATATCAAAAAAATTTTTTTGCATTTTCAGAACAATTATCTTACGCTGATTCCACGAATGTTATTAAGTTTTCTTGTAGCTATCGTAGTTTTCCTAGAAAAAAAATAAAATATCAAAAACAAAATAAATAAAATTTTTTTTTGCATTTTAGAACAATTTTGTTACGAGGCTGATTCCACGAATTGTTATAGTTTTCTTGTAGCTATCGTAGTTTTTGAGAAAAAAAATAAAATAGCCCCAAAAAATCAAAAAAAATTTTTTCCATTTTTAGAATAATTTTCTTACGCTGATCCAAATATGTTTTTAGTTTTCTTGTAGCTATCGTAGTTTTTGAGAAAAAAAATAAAATAGCCCCAAAAAATCAAAAAAAAATTTTTTTCCATTTTTAGAACAATTTTCTTACGCTGATTCCACGAATGTTATTTGTTTTCTTGTAGCTATCGTAGTTTTTGAGAAAAAAAATAAAATAGCCCCAAAAAATCAAAAAAAATTTTTTGCCATTTTTAGAACAATTTTCCTTTTTTGTTTGTTTGTTTTTTATATATAAATTTTCTTTACTCTTTCGCGCCTCGAAAAGTCGACTGGATTTATTGGCGATTCGTCGAACCCGATATATTGACGTTTCGAAGGGAACTGATATAAGTCGAAGGTCTAAGTATAAGTCGAAGGTCTAAGTGCTAAGTCGAAGGTCTAAGTATAAGTCGAAGGTTTAAGTGCTAAGTCGAAGGTCTAAGTATAAGTCGAATGTCTAAGTATAAGTCGAAGGTCTAAGTGCTAAGTCGAAGGTCTAAGTGTTAAGTCGAAGGTCTAAGTGTTAAGTCGAAGGTCTAAGTGTTAAGTCGAAGGTCTAAGTGCTAAGTCGAAGGTCTAAGTGTTAAGTCGAAGGTCTAGTGCTAAAGTCCGAAGTGCTAAGTCGAAGGTCGAAGGTCTAAGTGCTAAGTCGAAGGTCTAAAGTTCTACAACATACTTTAAAGTGCTAGTCGAAGGTCTAGTGCTAAGTCGAAGTCTAAGTGGGCTAAGTCGAAGGTCTAAGTGCTAAGTCGAAGTCTAAGTGCTAACGGTCGAAGGTTTAAAATATAAGTGGAGGGTCTAAGAGGGAATTTTTTATATTTTTTTTTTTTTTTTTTTTTGTTTGTTTGTTTTTTTTATATATATATATATATATATATATATATATATATATATATATAGTTAAATAAATTCGTTTAATGTAATTGATAATAAAGGATATATAACTATAAATATATAAATATAACTATGCGTTAAACGCTCCACTAATGAAGTAACAAACGAACACAAAACATACTATATAAGTCGAAGGTCTAAGTGCAAATTCCGAAAAAAAATTTTGAACAGAAAATTAATCGGGGGATAATAATTTTTCTTTGTGATTTTTAGAGATTTTTCACCACTTTAGACCTTTGACTATATATCAGTTCCGTTGAAACGTCACTATATCGAGTTGAAGCGAGTTGATACACTAAAAAGTGGCATTTGAAAGCGTTCAGCCGCTTTTGCGATTCCCGTAAGGCGACACTATACTATAGTGACGTTTCGAAAGGAATCGAAAAACGATCTAACTTGATCGCGCGACACCTTTTAGGTATAAACAATCACTTCAACCCCATATAGTGAGTCGCAACGGGAACTGATATAAATCAAGGGTCTAAGTGTGAAAATCTAAAAAAATCACGGAGAAAATAATTTCCCAAAAATTTTTAAGTCGAAATTATTTTCGATTTGCATTAGACCTTCGACTTATATTAGTTCAACAAACAACGAACGAACGGTCAGACGAACAAACGAACACAAAACTACTATATAAGTCGAGAGGTCTAAGTGCAAAAACTCGAAAACTACGATAGCCACAAGAAATAATAACATTCGTGGAATCAGCGTAAGTCGAAGGTCTAAGTGTTTAAGCGAAGGTCTAAGTGTTAAGTCGAAGGTCTAAGTGTTAAGTCGAAGGTCTAAGTGCTAAGTCGAAGGTCTAAGTGCTAAGTCGAAGGTCTAAGTGCTAAGTCGAAGGTCTAAGTGCTAAGTCGAAGGTCTAAGTGTTAAGTCGAAGGTCTAAGTGCTAAGTCGAAGGTCTAAGTGCTAAGTCGAAGGTCTAAGTGCTAAGTCGAAGGTCTAAAAGTGCTAAGTCGAAGGTCTAAGTGCCTGTTCGTAGGTCAAAGTGCTAAGTCGAAGGTCTAAATGTTGTTAAGTCGAAGGTCTAAGTGTTAAGTCGAAGGTCTAAGTGTTAAGTCGAAGGCCTAAGTGCTAAGATGCGAAGGTTTAGTGTTAAGTCGAAGGTCTAAGTGCTAAGTCGAAGTCTAAGTCTAAATCGAAGGTCTAAGTGCTAAGTCGAAGGTCTAAGTGCTAAGTCGAAGGTCTAAGTGCTAAGTCGAAGGTCTAAGTGCTAAGTCGAAGGTCTAAGTGCTAAGTCGAAGGTCTAAGAGGGAATATCTTAGATTTTTGATTCTTTTCTTGTTTGTTCGTTTGTTTGTTTTATATATATATATATATATATATATATATATATATATATATATATATATATATATATATATATATATATATATATATTATATATATATATATTATATATATATATTTTATATATTTTATTTAACACTTTTGCTTTAACCGATTCATGTAGGGCGACACTATATATTAGTTCAACAACAAACGAACGAACGGTCAGACGAACAAACGAAGGTCTAAGTGCAAAAAACTCGAAAACTACGATAGCTACAAGAAAACTAATAACATTCGTGGAATCAGCGTAAGATATTTGTTCTAAAAAGGGAAAAAAATTTTTTTTTGATTTTTTTGGTTATTTATTTTTTTTTCTCGAAAACTACGATAGCTACAAAAAAAATAATAACCTTTTTGGAATCAGCGTAAGAAACTTGTTTTAAAAATGGAAAAACAATAGTTTCCTTGTACCTATCGTAGTTTTCGAGAAAATAAAATTAATAACAAAAAAAAATCAAAACAAATATTTCATATTTTCTATTTTCGACACTAATCTTATCGCTGATTACACGAATGTTATTAGTTTTCTTGTAGCTATCGTAGTTTTCAAGAAAAAAAAATAAAATAACCCCAAAAAATCAAAAAAAAATTTTTGCCATTTTTAGAACAATTTTCTTACGCTGATTCCACGAATGTTATTAGTTTTCTTGTAGCTATCGTAGTTTTCGAGAAAAAAAATAAAATATCCAACAAAAAATCAAAAAAATTTTTTTTTAAACATTTTAAAACAATCTTCTTACGCTGATTCCACGAATGGTTATTAGTTTTTCCTTGTAGCTATGTAGTTTTTGGAGAAAAAAATAATTATACCCCAAAAAATAAAAAATTTTTTTTGCATTTTAGAACAATTTTCTTACGCTGAATCCCCGCGAATGTTATTAGTTTTCTTAGCTATCGTAGTTTTCGAAGAAAAAAAATAAAATATCCAAAAAAAAATTCAAAAAATTTTTTTTTCACATTTTTAAGTGTGAAATCAAAATCCACAGAGAAATAATTTCCCAACGTTGTTTCCAAGTAGTTATTAGTTTTCTTGTACCTATCGCACTTAGACTTTCGACTTATATTAGTTCAACAAACAAACGAACGAACAGTCAGAGATATAAGTCGAAGGTCTAATTTTTTTTTCTCGGAAACTACGATAGCTACAAGAAAACTAATAACATTCGTGGAATCAGCGTAAGATATTTGTTCTAAAAATGGAAAAATTTTTTTGATTTTTTTTGGTTATTTATTTTTTTTCTCGAAAACTACGATAGTTACAAAAAAAATAATAACCTTTTTGGAATCAGCGTAAGAAATTTGTTTTAAAAATGGAAAAACAATAGTTTCCTTGTACTACTTTTTACTTCTCGGGAGAAGGTGCAAAATAAATTTTTCGTTCCTTAAGCGAGTTTTTTTTTAAGACAAGCGAGATGACTATAAAAAAGCGATCGCCGAAGAAGAGAGTCAGTATATTTTTAAAGTTTAGCTGAGTAGACGTGTTTTAAAACTTTCTCAAGAAACAACGCGCGTTTTCGTATCAAAATTAAATTCCGAAATACTGTTTTCAATTTTAAAAAAATCGTCGTTTCGGGTAACTATTTTTTGAAAAGGTTTCTTTTAAGTGTTTGATTAAAAATTATACTGGGTCCAACGATGCAATTTTTCTTTTTCTAATTTAGTCTCCCATAAAATACCGTCTTCTTCATTAAATCATTTTTTAGTGTGACTAAATTAAAAAAATTAAATATAGTAATAATAAATTATTATTTTTCGGTAAATATACGAATCTCGTGCAAAGCAAAAGCGCGAAAAAATAACGTTACTTTTTACTTCTCGGGAGAAGGTGCAAAATAAATTTTTCGTTCCTTAAGCGAGTTTTTTTTAAGACAAGCGAGATGACTATAAAAAAGCGATCGCCGAAGAAGAGAGGTCAGTATATTTTTAAAGTGGAGCTGAGTGGACGTGTTTTAAAACTCTCTCAAGAAACAACGCGCGTTTCCGTATCAAAATTAAATTCCGAAATACTGTTTTTAATTTTAGGAAATCGTCGTTTCAGGTAACTATTTTTTGAAAAGGTTTCTTATAAGTGTTCGATTAAAAATTATTTAGGTGATGAAATAAGCGCGTTGACTATAAAAAAAAACGAACTCTAAAGAATAGGAGTCAATTTATTTTGGAAATGGATCTGAATGGGCGTGTTTTGTAATTCCCTCTCAAGGAACAACGAGTGTTTCCGAAATAAAATTAACTTCAATCGCGAAATAGGGTTTACGATTTTTAGAAAATCTTTTCCTCGGGTAAGTATTTTTGAGAAAGTTTCAGATAAATACCATTTCTTAAGCTTACCATTTTTTTAAGCTTAAATTACCGTTAAACCGATTATGACGTCATATAGTAATGCCTAATTGGGAACTAATATAAGTCGAAGGTAGGTCTTGGTGCAATTTCCGAAAAATAATTTTTACTCCAAAAAATTTTGTGTATAATTTTCTTTGGGATTTTTTAGATTTTAACACTTATATCTTCGATTTATATCAGTTTCCGATGAAAGATCACTATACCGGGTCCAACGTTCCAATTATTCTTTTTTTATTTAGTCCCATAAAATACCGTTTTCTTCATTAAATCATTTTTTAGGATGACTATTAAATTAAAAATAGTAATAAATTATTATTTTTCGGTAAATATACGAATCTCGTACGAAGCGAAAGCGCAAAAAAATAAAGTTAGTTTTTACTTCTCGGGAGAAGGTGCAAAAAAAATTTTTCGTTCCTTAAGCGAGTTTTTTTAAGACAAGCGAGATGACTATAAAAAAGCGATCGCTGAAGAAGAGAGGTCAGTATATTTTTAGAGTGAAGCTGAGTGGACGTGTTTTAAAACTCTCTCAAGAAACAACGAGCGTTTCCGTATCAAAATTTAATTCCAAAATCCTGTTTTCAATTTTAGGAAATCGTCGTTTCGGGTAACTATTTTTTGAAAAGGTTTCTTATAAGTGTTCGATTAAAAATTATTTAGGTGATGAAATAAGCGCGTTGACTATAAAAAAACGAACTCTAAAGAATAGGAGTCAATTTATTTTGGAAATGGAGCTGAATGGGCGTATTTTATGATTCTATCAAGGAACAACGAGCGTTTCCGAATTCCCTAAAAGCGTCGCCCGATCACGTTAGGTCGTTTTTCGGTAGTACAAAAATCAAAAATTTCACATCCCTCGAAAAAAAACGCTTAAGGAACGAAAAATTTATTTAGCACCATCTCCCGAGAAGTAAAAAGTAACGTTATTTCGTGCTTTGGCTTCTCGCAAGATTTGTATATTTACCGAAAAATATTAATTTATTACATTTTTTTATTGTAATTATTCCTTTTTTAATTTAGTTTCCCATAAAATACCATTTTCTTTTTTAAATCATTTTTTAGGGTGTCTAAATTAAAAATAAAATAAAAATTGTACTAAATTATTATTATTCGGTAAATATACGAATCTCGCGCGAAGCAAAAGCACGAAAATAACGTTACTTTTTACTTCTCGGGATATGGTGCAAAATTAATTTTTCGTTCCCCAAGCGAGCTTTTTTTCGAAGAAATCCAAAAAAAAATAGTTAAGGAAAGAAAGTCTATAAAGAATTGATATTTAATTTAATTTTTCTTAGTCCTAATATTTATTTATCATCATACGAATTTTGTTTAATTTAATTTCGTTCCTTAAGCGAGCTTTTTTTTCCGAACAAAACCCCAAAAAATAGTTATGAAAACAAAGTCAATAAAGAATTGATATTCAATATAATTTTTCTTAGTCCTAATATTTAATTATCATCATACGAATTTTGTTTCATATCCCCTTCGAAACGTCAATATAATATTGTGTCCCTTACGGAATCGGAAAAGTCGCTGAACGCTTTCAAATACCATTTTCTTAAGCCTAAACTATCATTAAACCGATTATGACGTCATATAGTGACGCCTGATCGGAAACTAATATAAGTCGAAGGTTCTAAGTGCGAATTTCGAAATATAATTTCGACTTAAAAAAATTTTATGAATTTTTTTCTTTGAGATTGCTAAAGAAAATCGCCTCGTTTCCCTATCATGATATTAAAGTGTCACCCGAAAGCAACTCGCAAACGGAGCAATCGTACCGATTGAAATAATCAAAACCACCGCAGAAGTGATGATCTGTCTGCCATAGTGCAGGCTCGCCTCCCCTACCAACGCTTAATGGACAAGCTTGAACTTTAAAAGGAGCGTCGCTACTATACATGTATATATTTATGTTATTTATCAACTATGAAAGAGAAGCCTACTTTGGCGAGGGAACAATTCTTCGTTTCTGTTAAAAACCAACCCGCTTTTGAGTTACGGTTTCCTCCTGGTAATGGGGATTAACCGCGAACGCGAAAATCGGTCGTTTCTCAAGTCGAAATTTTTTTCGCGCTAGCAGTCGAATCAATATTTTAAATTAAGTTTCGGTTAAATATTACCAGATTAGATTTGATAAAAAATATAAAAAACAAATGTAAAAAAAAAACGATCTTCCATTTTTTTATATTTTAAGATAAGCGAGATGACTATAAAAGAGCGAACGCCGAAGAAGATAAGACAGTATATTTTGAAAGTGGAGGTGAGTAAACGTGTTTTAAAATTCTCTCGAGAAACAATGCGCGTTTCTGTATTAAAATTATCTTCGATAGTGAAATACATTTTTCTATTTTAGGAAATTATCGTCTCGGGTAACTATTTTTTGAAAAGGTTTCTGTCGATTTATTTTAGAAATGGAGCTGAATGGGCGTGTTTTATAATTCTCTCAAAGAACAACGAGCGTTTCCGTCTGCCATAATACAGGCTCGCCCCTGCGCCTAATGAACAAGTTTGAACTTCAAGAGGAGCGTCGCGACTACGCCTGTATCTTCTATATGATATTTTCAACTCTGAAAGAGAAACCTACTCTGGCGAGAGGAGAATTCTTCGTCTGTGTTAAAAACGCGCTTTTGAGTTACGGTTTTTCCGTAACGGGGATTAACCAAGAAAGCAAAAGTCGGTCGTTTTGCGAGTTAAAATCTTTCTAACGACAGCCGTCGGATCATCAATATTTTAGAACATGTTTCGCTTAAATTTTAATAGATTAGATTTGCTCAAAAAATATAAAAACAGATGGTCTTAAAAAATAATAATCTATTTTTTATATTTCAAGACAAGATACGCGCGATGACTATAAAAAAAGCGAACGCCGAGGAAGAGAAGTAAGTTTATTTTGAAAGTGGAGCTGAGTGGACGTGTTTTTATAACTCTCTCAAGAAACAAGGCGCGTTTCCGAATTAAAGTTAACTTCAATAGCGAAATACGGTTTTCGATTTTCGGAAATCTTCGGCTCGGGTAACTATTTTTGAAAAAGTTTCGCCGAAATGTTAGATTTAAATGGCACAACAAGCTCAACTTCAAATAAATTTTACGCATAAGTAGTGCCCAAAAATGGCTCAAGTGCGATATATTAGGATTCATTTAAGTGAAATAAGCGCGTTGACTATATAAAAAAAGGCCACTCCGAAGAAGAGGATTCAGTTTATTTTGGAAGTGGAGCAGAGAGGACGGACGTGTTTCACAGTTCTCTCAAGAAACAACGCTCGTTTCCGAATTTAAATTAACTTCAATCGCGAAATGCGGTTTTCGATTTTAGGAAATCGTCGTCGCCTCGGGTAACTATTTTTTGGAAAAAATTGGCCTAAATGTTATTTATGTTAGATTTAAAATTATTTTTACTTAAGTGAAATATAAATGTTACGTTAGATTTAAAATTACTTAAGTGAAATGAGCCTGATGACTATAAAAAAGCGAGTTCCGAAGATGAAGAGTCAGTTTATTTTTGAAGTGGAGCTGAGTGGACATGTTTCGTAAGTCTCTCAAGAAACGGCGCGCTTTTCTAATTAAAATAACTTCAATCGCGAAATACGGTTTTCGAATTTAGGAAATCCTGGCCTCGGTAACTATTTTTGAAAAGGTTTCTTTTAAGTGTTAGAAGATTTAAAATTACTTAAGTGAAATATAAATGTTATGTTAAATTAAAAATTAGTTGAGTAAAGTAAGCCCAATGACTATAAAAAAGCGATCTCCGAACATGAGGAGTAAGTTTATTTTGGAAGTGGAGCTGAGTGGACGTGTTTCGTAAGTCTCTCAAGAAACACCGCCATTTGATAATTAAAATTAACGTCAATCGCGAAATATGGTTTTCGATTTTAGGAAATCTTGGCCTTAGTAACTATTTTTGAAAAAGTTTCTATGTGTTAAATTTAAAATTATTTAAGTAAAATCAAAAAATGTAAAAACAAATAGTCTTAAAAAATAATAATCTATTTTTTATATTTCAAGACAAGATAAGCGCGATGACTATGAAAAAAGCGAACGCCGAGGAAGAGAAGTAAGTTTATTTTGAAAGTGGAGCTGAGTGGACGTGTTTTATAACTCTCTTAAGAAATAAGGCGCGTTTCCGAATTAAAGTTAGCTTCAATTGCGAAATACGGTTTTCGATTTTTGGAAATCTTCGGCTCGGGTAACTATTTTTGAAAAAGTTTCGCCGAAATGTTAGATTTAAATGACACAACAAGCTCAACTTCAAAGAAATTTTACGCATAAGTTGTGCCCAAAAAACGGCACAGTGCGGTATATGGGATTCGTTTAAGTGAAATAAGCGCGTTGACTATATAAAAAAGGCAAATCCAAAGATGAGGAGTCAGTTTGTTTTGGAAGTGGAGCAGAGCCAACGGACGTGTTTCACAATTCTCTCAAGAAACAACGCTCGTTTCCGAATTTAAATTAACTTCAATTGCGAAATGCGGTTTTTAATTTTAGGAAGTCGTCGTTGCCTCGGGTAACTATTTTTGGAAAAAGTTTGGCCTAAATGTTATTTATGTCAGATTTAAAATTATTATTACTTAAGTGAAATATAAATTTTACGTTAGATTTAAAATTACTTAAGTGAAATGAGCCCGATGACTATAAAAAAGCGAACTCAGAAGATGAGGAGTCAGTTTATTTTGGAAGTGGAGCTGAGTGCACGTGTTTCATAAGTCTCTCATAAAACGGCGCGCTTTTCTAATTAAAATTAACTTTAATCGCAAAATACTGATTTCTTTTTTTTGGAAATCTTGGCCTCGGTAACTATTTTTGAAAAGGTTTCTTTTAAGTGTTAGAAGATTTAAAATTACTTAAGTGAAATATAAATGTTATGTTAAATTAAAAATTAGTTTAGTAAAATAAGCCCAATGACTATAAAAAAGCGATCTCCGAAGATGAGGAGTCAGTTTATTTTGGAAGTGGAGCTGAGTGGACGTGTTTCGTAAGTCTCTCATAAAACACCACCCTTTGATAATTAAAATTAACTCCAATCGCGAAATATGGTTTTCGATTTTAGGAAATCTTGGCCTCAGTAACTATTTTTGAAAAAGTTTCTATAAGTGTTAAATTTAAAATTATTAAGTGAAATAAGCCCGCCGACTATAAAAAAAAGCGAACTCCGACGAAGAGGAGTAAGTTTATTTTGGAAGTGAAGTTGAGTTTATGTGTTTTATAATTCTCCCGAGCAACAACGCGGCGCGTTTCAGAATTAAAAATAACTTCAGTCGCGAAATACGGTTTTCGATTTTTGGAAATCTTCGACTCGGGTAAGTATTTTTTTTAAAAGTTTCGCTTAAACGTTAGATTTAAAATTATTTAATTAGGGAAATCTACTATAATTAATAAACAAAATTTTCTATTGAATAATATATATATTTTATTGATGATTATTGTTTCAAACATTTATAAAGATTGGGCTCCCTGTCATCGTACGTCCCCGTCGTGGAGCTTGGGAATATCTTTCGATTCGTTAGAAACGCACATACGCAAGACGAATCGAAAGATAGTCTTTCCATCATAGCGATTAGATAAATAAACTAAAATTACACGGCGGTAGTCAGTTAGTCCTCGGAGAGATGCCTTCCTTTTCTTTCCGAGGGTGAAAATTTGTCCGAAGCGTTCGAAATAGCGTTAGGTTTGTCTAGCTCTTTAGTGAGTTAGTTCGTTAGTTAGATCTTCGGGTCGATCGTTTTTTTACCTCTCTCCTATCCTATCCCCAAAAAAACATCGATCCGCGAGCGAGCCCAGTGGCTTTGTCTCTCAAATACAGAATCATGATTTGAAAAAAAGTGGTCGGCTACGTTAATATTAAAGAGCGACGAATGGAATTTATAATCTCGAATCTGCGCGATACAATATCTACGAATAACTTTACCATGTGATCGACTTGCCGTATTTATATTTATATACGGCGGCCTGTCTCACACCTTTATCTTAAAAATTTCCTTTCTCTTCTACTGAATAACTATGTTATTTGGTGTTATTTATTCCTATATTATCGAATATATCGTGCGTATTATTTAACATCAAATTAATCTCGGAATATATATATATATTATATATATATGATATATTATAATATATATATATATAGTAACATATATATATTATTATATACTATATATATATATATATAATATAAGAATTATATATTATATATATTATAATATATAGATTATTAGATATAATTATATATATAATATATTATATAATATATATATATATATATTATATAGTATATATATAGTATATACTATATATATATTTTATTTTAATAGTATATATATATAATATAGATTTATATAGGGTTAGGGTGGATTTACAAAAAAAACCCGTCGTTTTTTTAAAAATATAAAAACGTTTTATTTTTTTTTTTAAAAAAGTTTTTTTAAAAAAACAAAAAGGCCAAATTTTTTTGTTTTTTAAATTACGTTATCTTTTTCATATATATCAAGTCTTTTTAGGGTATTTAGCATTAAATTACAAGTTAAAACAATATTGTTAAAAGAGTGCGTAACAATATATATAAAGGTTAGAGTTAGTACTTTAATAATTTTATTACGTCTCTAGGCATTTATAATTACATTCACATGATTCTTGCATTATTATTATTATATTATTATTATTATTCATATATTATATATTATTATTAATTATATTATTATTATTATTATATTTTTCATTATTATTATAATAATATTATTTTATATATATATATATATAAAATATATATATATTTATATAATATATATATTATTATAGTTATAATTATAATATATTATATATAATTATAATAATATCATAATATAATATATATATATATATATATATATCTTCATTCTACCTTTTTTCCCCTAAGACTGGGGGTAAGGTGCGTAACAAGCATCAGAAAAGGAAAAGCTACAGTAATTTAGAAAGAAGAATATTACAAAAAGTCGAAAGAAAGCCTAGCCTTCCCCCCCCTCCCCCCGCCCTCTGTTCTTATAATTAGTAAGGACTCGTCGCAAGTCTCAGGAAGGAAAAATCCACCCTTATAGCTTCACGACTGCGACCCGTACCTCACTATGGAATCGTCAGTGTAAGGTTCATCCCTTGACCCAGTGGCCACAACCATACCCCCCTCACAAAAACCCCGCCATCTCTCTTATATGCCTCTTTATTCCACGCGTCTGCCAAACTCAACATTATCTCTCCTTCAGACGTTCGTTTACTGACTCAATCCCACTTTTTCTTCGATCTCCACGCACGTCGGTTTTCAACACACTCGCCACTAGACATCTGCTTAAAAACCGACTATTCATTCATCCTTTCCACAGACCAAACCATCTCAACATACTTTTCATTTATTCTCTCGTTTACCCCTCTCTCTTCACACACACAACTCTCTAATAATATGTTCATGCCTCATTTTATCAATTTTCCTCACACCTAGCATTGCCCCCTAAGATTATCTATGCTGAACACATGAACTCATAAGATCTATACATTCTTATTCCCAGACCCAGGTTTCACTTACCATTACATAACACAGGTAACACTACCCCGTCATTGTTGAGGCCCCCTAGGGCACAAAGACTTAGTCCCCCTTTACATTCAACCAACGATTTAATTGCAACCAGCCACCTTTCCTGCCATTCACACTTTCCTACTAAAACTCTGCATCATCCGCGGTTCCTTCTATCCAACAATACCCTTTAAATATTTAACTCAGACCACTTGTTCCAGCTTGCTCACCATCTAACATAATCTTACGGGAAACTGTTCCCCTCACTCACAACCACTAACCCTAACTCTATCTCCCGTTTACCGTTCAAACCCCTCCTGTTTACACAACCTGCCAAATCGCTCTACCAATCCTCCTCAAACTTTCTTCAGATTCGCCAACACAAAACCAAATCATCCTCATTAAATAGGTATACCCTCCACTCATCTCCATCATTCTAACCATTTCCTGTCACGCCCACCTTCAATTTTTTCATCATAACCCAATTCATATACAAATTGAATACCAAGGAGAGCCATAACACAACCCTGCCTCACTCCGCTATTAATACCAAACAATCATTTGACCAACATTTTTATCTTACCACACGCCTCTACTATCGTCCCGATACATACTTTGATTCCTTCAGCAAGCCTACATCACCAACACATATATAACATCTAACACCTTGCCATTAGACCTTCCCTGCTATTAACCGCCTATCCATTACCCTGTCTGCACAATCCACTAAAACCTAAACAATTTATTCTTTGGTTTGAACCTCTCTCTAATTCGCCCTATCATTGCTTTCAATGTAAGATTTGATCACACAATCCTCTACTACTCTATAAACGCACCTTGTTCTTTCACCCCCATCAGTCCTTCAGTCACTCGGCGCACTCTTCGACCAAAACACCAGCATATATCTTCCCTACAACAACACTCAAACCAAATACCCTATAATTTCTACAATTTCCCTTTTCTCCCTTACCTTATATAAGGGCACTATTATTGCTCTCCTCCAATCCCTCGGAACTATACCCTCCAATAAACGCTTTATTACACAACTTCTAAATCCAATCAATCACCAACTTTTGCCTCCGTGCTTGATCATCTCACCAGTAATTTCATCTTATACCTGCAGATTACCATTCTTCAACTTTCTCACTCTACCCATTTCCCTCCTCTTTGTATACCTCATCCCCAAAAATACCTATTCCTTCTCTTGTACCATCGAAACCCAACACATCTATCACCTCATCATTACTGCCAAAATTTATACAGATTTTCAAAGTGTTCTTTCCACACTTCCATCACATCCATTTTCATCAGTTTACAAAAGCACCATCCCTTTCATTATTCGAAGCAGGTTCCCCTTATTCTAATTCTTAACCTTTCGCGCTTCCTTCCAGAAGAGCTTCCTATCCTTTCTTTGTCCCCATTCATCCTCCTTTCAAACTGTTCATTACCTCTTCTGTTTTCTCTTACGTATGCATCTTTTAGCATTCCTTTCTTCCTCCTTATAATAATTCCAAGCCATCTTTCTTTTCAAAACTTTCATCATTTGCTTTTAAGTACATTCAACCCACGCTTCTTTTTACTTCTAACCGCTTGCACACCTGCTTCATTCCACCACTCACTGTTGTCATTCTTACTTCCTAACTTTAGCACACCACATACTTCTTTTTGCACTGCTAACAATTTGCTTCCTTCAATTTGCTTCCAGATTTATTCAGTTTCAACTTGTCATTATTTCCAACTGATTACTTGCGAGGTCTTTCTTACATTACTTATCCTATATTACCATTGCTTCCACTAAACTTCTCACTCTTAATTTACCCACTTCCTTCCGAGATCCACCTTCCTCTCCATCCAAGTCTGCCCACTAAGCTTAATTTTACATAGACACAAATAATTTATGCTCTATATGCTTCTACTTAATCCGATTTAATCCTAGTCCCTCAGCCTAAAACCCACACCCCTCACTTGATTAACATCCCAAATCACACGCCACTTCAACAATCTTCCTCCTTTACTGCTTCACCAACACCGCACCCCCCCCCGCGGGACGCGCCCCAAACCCTCCCCTTCCCAAAAACATCCAATTCACATTACCTTATAACTTTATCACTTCATACATCTCACCCTTACTACACCAACCCTCTATCTAGCCACTCGCATTTCTTAGAACTTATGAATACCTTTGTTTAAAGAAATTTATATCAATTACACGTACACACATAACCCTCTCGCCCTCCTCACAGAACTCAATCACCTTAACGTTCCTACCCATTCATCATTTTCTACCCGACACACTTACTTATACCTCAAACACACAGGTTTCGAACGCTGATGACGACAGACGCTCACGGGCTCCCTGTCATCGTACGTCCCCGTCGTGGAGCCCGGTAATATCTTGAGATCCCTCCCTCCCTCCCTCCGAAAGAAATGAGTCTCTGTCACTCGAACCAACCAATCAATCAACCAACCAACCAAACGACAAACCAAACGACAAACGTAATACGATCGAATAGAAAAAAAAATATATCGCGTCGTCAACGACGACGATTCATTCGCCTTATTCGTCTATTTTTCATTACTGTACATGAACGCATCCCGGTGAAGATTTTCGCGTTCGCGCATGCATTTGTTCATTAGGATGCGTTTCATTGCAGAGTTCGTTCAATGGGCGACCGAGTCCGTTGTCCGTCCTTTTATTTTTATTTTTTTTATATAAACGAGCCGGGACCAATCGATCGAGGTTGGTTCTCGAGCTCGTTCGAATAATGGCGGATGATCATCGTCTCGATTGGCGCGGTATTATTTTTTTTTTTGTATTCGATTAAAGACAGACACGACAAACACGCGACACGCGACACACGATACACGAACGCAGGAGGAGGGGTCGAAGATAGCTAAAGCGATGACAAAAAGTTTGGTACGTACGTTCTGCCGTAGTGCCTCACTCTGTTAGCGCGCGCGCGCTTCTCTTTTTTCTCTTTGTTTTCTCTTTTACTCTGTTGAAAAACCAGGGAAAGAACGACGATATTTATTTCCGACGGGACGGGATATGGGTAGATAGTATGTAGGCCGTTTAAACGGGCGGGTGGGGGTTTGGAAGTCACCGTCGGAAAGAAATATCGTGGTTCTCTCGTTCGTTCTTTTCATTTTTATTAACGATACGAGAATTTTTTGGTGACTTAAATAAATTCTTCCGTTCGGAGGAAATGATGATGATGATGAGTGTTGGTATCGTTGGCGGCGGCGGCGGCGAGTACGGTATTTTTACTCGCTTCTGCTGCTGCTTTTTTTTTTAAGTTTTTGGTAACGCAGTACTGCGGGAATAGGTAGTAGGTTCCCGAACCATTTTACTTTTTCCGTGCCGCTTTTTAGCACGGGCGTTTATTTTTCAGTTTTTAAGGCATGTTTCTTTTAGATTTAAGGATTTTTTTTTTTTTAGATTAGGGACCATATAACTAACGTAATATGCAAACTTTTTTCCACAGGTAATTATGGAATGAGAAAACCGGGAGCTTTAAAAACTACGCTTGAAACGTTCCTTTTCTGGGAACGTGAATGGCCTAGTGGATAAGGCGACCGGTTACTGTTAACTAAGCTACGCGGTGTCCAGTAAGTATTTCGAACACCGCTGATGGATAGTAAAATCTCCTTTGACACCTAAAACACGATAGGCACACGCCCACGCTCACATCCAAATATTTATAATTTCTTCCTCTTTAAATCTATCCAAACCCTTTCGATCTATTTATTTTCAATCTAATCTTCCTATCGTTCTCTTTTTCTATGACTTTTTTATCCTGCACTCGTAGCTCCGTATATAATAAGTATATTGTGTGCGTTTGAGTGTTCCTTGTTAATAAAGTATTTTCGTTTTGATTTTTTACCCTGCACTAGTGCAGTAATTCAAGCGCAATTTTTTTTTGTTTCCGAGGCATAAGGCCGAAGAACGGATGATTATGGCTTCCCGAACGGAGAAAAACCCGTCTTTCGGTCCCGCGATGTTGGCGATATTTTCCGTAGGGCTAGTCTAGCTTACGAGGCGGTTCCTGTCGTTAATGTGCCGGCTTGATAAGGTTTAAGTGACAGAATCTGATTTAAATACTCTTTATTATCCAAAACTACGGCCTTTTTTTATGCGCGGATATAGCAACTTGAGAAAAGAACCACCTCTGTTCCTCCGCGCTTGCCAGTCTTGGTCACCGGTAATTTCACCCACGCCTCGGAAGTCCCCCCTCGGTTAGATAATCGTTTTGTCATCGCGATCAAGGACAGAACGGTGGAGCAGCTTCAACACTCTCAGCTAACTACTAAACGTGATCAATGAGCGAAAGCAAAATGCAGTGCCGATTTTAGCGTATATTCAGTCCAGCATCCAACCCGATACGCTCTATGAGTTGAGCTGAATTTACCAAAAAAAAAAGGGGTAGGGTATTCATCTAGTTACGAGGGGATTGCTGGTGCGAGTTACTATTCGTGAGTAGTGGGTTATTTAGCGGAGAATATTATGTTATATCCTATTCGCAGTTTTTACTAGCTTTAACGGAGCGACTCGCGGAGTAAAGATACCTACTGTTTATCGTCGCTTCTGCTCGGCTCTTGGTCAACTTACGGGAATTCACTACGGCCTCGGTAAGTTAACCCTGCCTCGGACATCTTCCATTTCGCTGGCGAACAGAGCGGGTTGTGAGCTCATACTCTGCATACTACTACGTCGATGAGCGAAAGGCAAAAGTCGCGAGGTTTAGCGTATCTTCAGCGTCCATTCCAGGGTCACGAGTTTGGGCGCTTGATAACGGTCCGGAAATCTCTCCAACGAACAGTTAGGGAATTTGTAGAGTCTCGGCCTTTTTTTCGAGGCGTTCCTGGTCGCGTGTCGGGCGTTTAAGGCAGATCACCGTTTAATACTCTATTTGTCAAACTTCACCTTTACTGGCGTGGAGTCCCCTGAAAAGAACCACCTCTGTCCCCGCTCTGCACAGGCTCGGTCGACTCGATTTCACACGCCTCGCGAATCCTCCCCACCCTCGGGGCCTGCCTGGTCTTGGCTCGCTAATTAGCTGAATGAAAGGAATTTTTTTTGTGTTTACTTTTCCTTCACTCGTGCGCGTTAACCTAAGAGGTCATTCTGTGGTGCGTATTAGAATCCGGGAGATCCTTTTCTCTAAGTAGAAGTATTTCGTATTGATTTTTTAACCTTTCCCTTTACTAGCGGTGACAGATTCAAGGCATTTTTTTTTGTTTCCGGAGGCAGAGGCCGAAGAACGGATGATATGGCTCCCGAACGAAGAAACCCGTCTCGTCCCGCGATGTTGAGCGATATTTTCCGTGGACGGTCTAGCTTTACGAGGGGTTTCCTGGTCGCGAGATGCCGTGAAGTTTCAGGGCAGAATACGGTTCATCCTCTATCAAGACTACCCTTTTTTGCGGCGGGAAGTCGACTGAAAAAGAACACCGGCTGTTCCCCGCGTCTTGCCAGTCGTTGTCACTCGGAAAACTCTTCACCCACACGACCTCGGAAGTCCCCCCTCGGGTATCGTCCTCTGGGTCTCGCGGAACAGACAAGACCACGGGATAACTTCTCGACTTCCAGGCTTGAAGCAGCTCCATCACACTTCTTATGCTCTACTAACGTCTCATATTAGAGCAGAATTCAGGCGTAAAACTCTGCGCCGGTATGTTCTCAAGGCGTAATTCATCGCCAGCATGGCCCATCCCACCGGCTACCTGGATGACGTAGCTTGAGCGAAATTTACCAAAAAACAAGGCGAGGTCTCGCTTAGCGAGGGGTGTGCTGCGGGTTCGGGGCAGGAGCACTGTACGGCTAGGTTCTGACACGAGGAGAATATTAGTTAATCCTAATGCGCCGTTTTCCTTTAACGCCGGGCGGTACTCGGACTTTGAGAAGACCTACCTCTGAGGCTCCGTCCGGCTGCTTTGCGGCTCGGGTGTCACTTCCTCCGATTTCACTACATCCTTCCTAGCGTACAGTTAAACCCCTAACCTTCAAGGACATCCTCGATTCAAAGTTTCGGCTTGAGCGACGGCGTCGGCGTGCACCGTGATGCTGCATACTTCTTCATACTATACTAACAGACAGACTGTTGGCGTTATTACGGGGCAAGAAAATGCTGCGAGTATATATTTTAATACGTATACCTTCAGGCGGTCCAATTCAGGGCTCACGGACGGATTTGCTGGCGGTATTTACCAACATAGGGTGGAGTCTCGTATTCGAGAGGGAGAGTTCCTCTTTTTCTACAAACAAAGTGCCTTTTTACAAAGAGAGCGTAGTGTTTCTGGGTGGTTTAAGGGGGCAGATCACGTTTTATAATACTTTATCAACATTTCCCTTTACTGCGTTGGATGGTTCCGGTTGAGAAAAGACAATTGCCTCGTTCACCCAACAGCTTTTTCTTTGACAACTATGTGCTATCGTGTATACACTCGATGATCACCTCTACGTCCTCGGAAGTCCATCACCGCAGACACTATTAACTATAGTGCCGTATCATTTGTCCATATCTAATAGAATTTTAGGTCATACATATCAGAGCTGAGAATAGAACAGATAGTTTAATTTAATGACTCTTACTATTATTTGTTAATAGTAAGGTAACTACGCTTAGTTGGGCGGCTTAGCGCGTTCAGATCCTGTGTTCGCAGGTACTAAAATTCCTGTTCTTAGAATTGTTTAAGTAATTTTTTTTCTCGCTATTATTCTGACCATTGATTTCATTCCCAGAGTGCTACGATCGTACGATTGTCACAAAGGCATCACCATCATACTGGTGGTGCATGCCGGACATCCGGGCTTCTGGAGAACAATCGGCAAGCTCTTTCTTCTTCTAGATGACCTTGTTGGCATGCGTTAAACAAGTCGAGTCTCTCTAATGAAGGTGCGCTCTGCGGCTCTACTAAGTGATCCAAATCGCATCCAACAAGTTAGAGCTTTCTCTGTTTTTAATGTTAGTTTCGTTGTTAGATCCTTGCCAATAGAAATTTTGGGCCCCCTCCCGCAGCCGTGTCGTAGGATCCGAGGATCGTAGATGATAATTTATTTGTATAGTAAAAAAGACGTAATACTATGAGCTCTTCCAGATTACTGCACGTTAGTTTAGAAAGCCTTAGCGGGAACGAGCCGCGAGCGTCGCGTTGGGCCCGTGGTGTTGGGCCGAAAATCAGACCTACACATTTGTAATTGTCGAATATTCGCTCTGAAATTTGAAAAATCATTAACACTTCTACTTTAATTTAACCACCATTTATTCGTAGGCATTACCAATGGAACTCTATGTACACTTCCGCATTATACGAACTCCTAGCGAAACATAGAGCTCACAGGTTTTCGCAGAAGTTTGCATGAGGATCACGACATTAGGCAGCGGTGCACTCTGGCCATAGTTTCAATCGTACACCACTCGATCTCTCCGTTGTGAGCCATGCATTGGAAATATCTTCGGATCCCTCTTCTCTGCGCAAACGCAGGAGGGTTTCGAAGTGGGATAGGCGTAATATGACAGGGGATGCCAAACAGATTATGTTTACACGCTTAAATCGCTTTCGGACTAACACAATCAACATAAACAAAATGCTATACAGTTTCGCCAGACGACGCTTCTTGTTAACTGTTGCTTTTCATTAAATTTGTTTATTATGCTTTGCTCTGACTTATACCTGGAGATTATCTACATCACAGCCTACATACTACGAGCTGATAAGATGAGAGTGTAAAATAAAGTAATGTTGATTCAATTTACAATCACACTCTCTTATCAAATAAAAACTACTTGTCTGGTCACCATACTAAGCTTACTTTGTCAATAATTAATAATAATGTTTAATTCAAAAAAAAAATGGTTATTTATTAGCGTATTAACAATATAAGCGATATATATATAATTATAGATAACGATTAATAACGATCATATTGAAATTTCTTCCGTGATAGATCCGCCTAGTAGGATTAAAAAAAAAGGAGTGATACTCATGGCAAAGTAGGAAAGCGGGTTAGGATAGAATAGTACTATGGTGAATATTCGGTAAAAGAATAATATTTCGTAGTATTTCGTGAGAATGAAATATTTTGAACTTTACGCATTTGTTTCCGTATTTAACGTCTAATATTAATTAGATAGTGAGAGTTATAAATTATTTTTTAGTCATACTCATATTTTGATTTTTAATTCCTTCATTACTATATATACCGTTGAACATAGATTTAGATTAGATAAATAGAAATGAGGACGATATAATAACGTAAGTGTCGAGGAAGAGGAATATTTGCCACGAAAAACACTCTATTATAATTCGCAAAAAGTTCGTATTTAAATATACCTTTTTGCCATAAATTTGTTATAGTCGTTTCCCTTGATATCACATTTGTCTAAGTCCCCACTAGGTTGTATAATTACACACTGTTCTTAAAATTTAAAAACTTTTTTTTACATAATTCAGATTTAACAGAATTTGATAACATTTATTTTCCATCAACATATTTTATTGAGTTATATTTAAACAGAACATTAACACAATATTTAATTTTTCTTCCACTTAGCATTTGCGAACCAGCGACGTCGCAATCCTACTGTCCTCATCGAGTGCTGAGCCTTTAAATATAGAATAAGCTCTATCGTATTAGATTATCTGCTTAATATGACTGGAACTCCTCAAAAATTATAGAATTATAATAATTTAGGAAAATGAAATCACTGTTTTGAAATATGTGCGTTTTGGATTTTATATTTAGGAATTTTTATTTGTCTCAAGCGTCAGTCGTTGTCTAATAATCGAGTATTAGAGTAAAAATCAAAATCTGTGTATCCCTACAATTTATAAATTTGTATAAGGTCTCATGGTTTTTACAGACATTAGCAAACAGAAAATATATATTTTTATTCTCTATAAGAACACTAAGTCACTAATTATTTATCTAGGTTGTAAATTATTACTACTATCCGTTGCGAAGTTGGTACGAATACTGTTTATCTATTTACGAAGCGATTAGTTTTCATGTCGTTATCTTTTATTGTCTTTTGCACTACCAAAATAATTATGTCTCTCTTCCTGTCTGTATTACTCTCTCCTGATGTAGACATCTCCATTCCAGGTGATGGTAAGTAATGTCTGGATTTATTTCGTCGGGAAATTCAAGCGTTTGTTTTTTGCTTGCTTTGTACGATTCTCGAATTTTAAGGATCCAACCAGAGACTCGCGCAGTACATCCTCGATATTCAATATTATAACTCTTCCATATGGTTATACATCGGATTGGAGGATATCTTGCATTCTACGTCTAGTTGCGTTTGATAATAAGTAGAAAGATCTTACAAAATGCTTCTGCTTTTCTAAGAATCTCTCTCAGCTTTCGTCTTTATGCTCTTCAGTGCTTGTTCATTTTCTTGTTATTTTAACTGAGGCTCACAACATTTGCGAAGTATGCCGCAGCGCTCGTGTGAGAGCACGCGCCATTGACGCGAAAGCTGAGTGAATAAGAGTTCAATTATTAGAACTAATTTATTAATATTTTATTTTTCAGAAATAACTATGAGACAGCTGTTCTTGAATATCGTTTTTTCTATCTTTGGTTTAACAATAAGTCTGTAAATTTTAAGAAGTGGCTGAGAAGATCAGCGTGAATGTTTTATAATCTGAGAAGAGACAATTATTTGATTCACAAATAAGCTAATACAGATCTAATAGACGTTTATTATGACTATAGACATTATCGAATGAGACAATTCTGGACATGTGAAATAGTTATCACGCCTCGTCTTTCCTTAGACGTCGATATAAACATAACGTGAAAACGTAATATAAAACTACTATCGTCTGAAGACTATAAGCTAGTATAGATACATAAGCGCCTTACTGAGCTTTTATATATATATTTGTCATAACAGATATATATTTAAAGACTCATCTGATTTATTATTAGATAGATATCGATATAAAACTAATTTCTACTGTTTAATCCGATCAAATTTCGTCTTTTATATGGGAGCCGATATTAGGTTATCTTACGTCGTTCAGTCTCATTACATCACCGATACTCGTCTCTATTATGTAATGAATAGAAATATATAATCTTTTCGTTTATTTAATATCATTTACCAGGAATACCGTTGGTCATTATATGATGCAGCATCTAAGAGCACTTTGACCACTCCCCCAACAGCCAAACTGTCGCTCCGCCCGTTGTCATGGAGCGTCATATATTAGTACTTAGCTCTAATCCCGACCTTTTTTCTCTTACGGGATTATAGCAATAATGAAATGACCGCAACTGTAATCCTTTCTCGCCAATTATCCAAGTGATAATCACTATAAATATTACATGATTGTAAAATAATTTTAGGGTTAAGATAGCGCATCTGACAGTAGTTATTAACAAGAATCCTTTGTCGGGCAAGGATTTCCGATCACCATGTTTTGTTAAGTAAAACAAGTTTGTGATTGAAGCGGTTTCTGTTTGAAACACAAATCATCTGAAGCAGTGTCTTCACCGGCGTGCGTTTGATTGCGTTTATGACCTCTTCGCTAAGACATCGCGTGGCCGAATTCTTCCAATAAATACCCTATCATTCGGTGGCGTTTTTTTACACATTATTCGCAACTCGAATATCTGAAAAACTGTATATAGCAAAATCATGTCGCTTTTTCCATATAACACGCACAAAATCTCTTTTAGGTGGCGTCTCTTATGTGTTCGTACGCATTGAGATCTAATAGCCACCTAGTGTCCAAAGATGTTCGATCAGACCAGTTCCCTGTTTCTTCGCGGGACAAAAATACCAGGGCGTTTCTCGCTGGAACGAGGAAAGAGATGGCGAAACGATGCTTTGTCATTGTAGGACCGGCGCTTCTCGTGCGCACTCTCCGCCTTCAGGCGCGTCTTTTTCAGTTCGACAGAGGCCTTGCGTGGCTCTGACCCACAAGAAAATCGGTCTATTTCCCGCACAATCATCTTTAATAGCCCCGACGGACTCTAGCTTTAGCTACATTACACCGAAAGTCTTTCTATATAATTATTTATGAAGCTTGGCTTAGAATTGAAATATGGGCACGTTCTTTCAAATTATTTGGGTGTTACAGCGCGAAGTGTCTTATTAACTACCAAGGAGAATACGTTCACTTGAAAGTAAAAGAACGCTGTTTCGTTGAAATACGTTGTAGATGCGTTTGTAGAGAGTTTGGAATAACGAGCACCGACCAGTTATCTGAACTTGCGCTACTACCATATAGTGTGTGGACCAGAGAGAGCGGAGACCAACATATTAATTGATCCTCGAAGAAATCTCCTGTACGCGACCACAACTATATCATAAATTTTTCAAATCCGTTTCTCACTTTAATAACAAAATCCATGGAAATCTTGTGTGTTAAGACAAAATAGTGCGTCTAAAAAAATTTGATATAAAACTCATATCGTTAACATTAGTTAATATTTGTTTTGTTAAGTAAATCGTCTACGTTTATAAGCAATGTTCCTTTAATATTGATATAAATGAAACGATAATAAATAATAATAATAAATTAATAATAATAAAAAATAATAATAAATAATAATAAAAATAATAACCCATACAAATTTTATTATCCCCAGGACGTAAGATCAGAGAAGGATTAGCACAAAAAAAGATCAAATTTAAATCCAATGATTTTTTTTTTTTTTTTTTTGTTATTCTTCTTCTTCTTTATTTCCTATAGCTTTTCTGGTACAGATAAAGATAGATATCTTTTTATGTTTTTTTATGTAACTATATTTACGTTGTTAACTCTAATGCTCATTCCCATATATTTTCTCCAGCTTAAATTAATTACCAAGATCAATCCTACTGATGTATCATCCTAAGCTTCAATTAATTGATACAGTATTGAGTGTTGCGATCTATCACTTATAAGATTAAGAAGATCGCGCGTCTATAGTTGTCTCAAGTCATATTAAATTATAATGATAATTTACAAGAGTGACAATATATAAAGAGATAGATCTCACGCATATTATTATACTCCCTACAGCCTATTACTGTCTCTTGAGTAGGTTTCTTTTTTCGTTTTGAACGACACTATTTGAACGTCGCGTAGTTTGCAAGAATAACGCACTGGGAGAATACCTTTCTCGACTTCAGTGGATATTATTTTCAGCGATGAATTTTTCAAATTTTTTTTATGCGCGTCCGTGGCCGAATCAGAACTAAATCTCGCTCCCTCACATTTCTTCTCCGAGGTTTTCATTAGGCTTTTTTTCTGAAATTCGGTCCTCGATTCGTAGCTGGCCGACATATTTTTTAGCGAACTCAAATTCTCGACATTTTCAGCAGCATTGGAGAAGAAGCTGTGTTCCCTTTCTTCTTGTTTTCTGTGGTTCGTGAGAAGAAGCTGTGTTCCCTTTCTTCTTGTTTTCTGTGGTTCGTCGCCATAATCTAAGAGTCGAAACGAATCTAAAAAGAGTTACGAATGAAGAATATTAGTCGATGAGTTACTTACAAAAACTCTCAAAAAATAATAATGCTCTCTTTGCAAAAAGACTATTTTCTTATTCGAGTTAATATCAACTCAGATAATCTAATAATGAGAGCGTAAAGATATTGCGTCATCGAAAGAAAAGAAATTTCTTGATATCGCTGGAAACAAAAGAAAAAAAATACAAATTGTAATTCTTATGATATTAATGTCGATGAGAACTACTCATCGAGTAAAAATAAATGTATATTCGCTATAAACGATAAACCATCTTTCGGGCAGTTTAAATCACTAATCCTAATAATTTCTATATTACTGCATTTGACGTAGGTGGTTATAAAAACTATACTTTATATCTAACATTTTTTTTAAAGGTAGAATTAGTATTTATCCTAAACTTTAAAAATGTATATAATTTATTTCTATAATGATAATGATAAATTAAAATCACCTCACCTGGTAAAAAATATAAATAAATCGCTCGAAAGAAGTATTCCACTTTGCCTTGAAAAATAAGTCGTCGTATAAAACGATATTCAAAGCGAATATCGTTAGTTAATTAATGCGCGAAAAAAAAGCTCAAAGAAGTGGTACGATCGGGACTAAAAAAGGCATCCGCACTCGACTTGCCACTTTTGATAACCGATACCTCAGACGGCCCCATCGATCTTTTATACTTTTTCAATGCTTACGTCAGCAGCGCGTTATTACGTGGCACCCGGAGATGGCGACAAAAAAAATTAATACAAATTTTTATTTTTTAATAGTAAAAAAAATAAATGATTTGTTTGTTTTCGAGATAAAAATATATTATTCGTTTCAAATTATATTTCAGAGAACCGAGACAAAGTTTAAATTTTTTTTTTTCACAGTCGAATATTTTTCATATTTCGGACTTAGATCATTAAGGTAAATCAATTGCCGATAAAACTTTACTATATGAGCTATTAAAAGGTTGACGATAGTTCGAGCGTAAGCCATTTCTGCGAGCGATTCCCTATGAAATGACGCTATAAAAAAAGCGGCGTTTGAAAGGGACCTGGAAAATGACCAAACGTTTTCAAACGTCGCTTTTTGTGCTGCGAACTATTGTTAGACTTGATAAGTATTAAGTTAATAATATAAAAGATGATTATATATATCTAAAATGTAATCTTTAATTTACTATAATCAAATCTCATATAAAAATTGTCTCTGATCTAGTGATCTTTCAATTCATAGTAATAAGTGTAGGTGTAACGCGTCTTTTAAAGAGAAATAGAAGTTTTCTGATACCCCCGTTATCGTCATTATAGTAGAAATTAGCTACTTCTTTTATTATATTTTAAATAAACTGCGTAACAAAATCCAACCCTTTTAATTCTTTTTTTTCTTTTTTTTTTTTTTAATCTATACAAAGGATAATATTTTTTCTCAAAGTAAATTTTTTATAGGAAGATATATATATATAGAAAACTAAATAAACAAAAAAAACATTTTGTTTTATCAGACAAAACTGTGCCTTTTTATTTCTCCAACAATAACAATAATTTCGAAAAAGTCAAAAAGAGAGCTTGCGCGGCTGATTTCTTTTCACAACACATTACCAAAGCAGCTTTATAGTAGAGAGTGCTTAGACGCCCTTCTTTAATTTTAGGGGGTGTCGGGCCTTCTAAAGATTGCTAACATGATATAATCATTCTCACAAATTTAAAATAAATCCTTCAAAGTGAGTATATATTTACCCGCCTTACGTCTAGCCCATCGTATATATAATACTAGTAGCTACATAAATAAATAAGTTAACTTGTCAGTACTTATACTAGGGATAGATGGGGATAAGCGAAATAAATAATACTTTTATCGTATTATTCTCCACATAGTAACAGATATGAGTTATTATATTATTTTTCTCTATGAGATTAAATCAAAAAAAATCAATTTACCGGAACTTCATAGATGAACTTCACTTCGTACAGTACTGAGAAAGGTATAAGCGTGTTTTTGACGATAAGTAATAGATCGAATCATGTCTTAGATCCGCCTTTGCTAGCAGAATCGTCGATTATTTATTTCAAATGCAGTTGTGAATTTCTCAGATTTCTGTCAGATATCTCAGCGTGATCAAAAAACTATATACAGACACGTCCTCTGGAACACCTTATGTAAATGTGTATTGTCTTTAGGATATGGCCACCTTTTCGTTTCACTTTCCGGGGGTGCTCGGCCCTTTTACACAGTTAAAACATATGCCTCTATAGAGAAAGTATTAGATAAATCCGTGAAATACACTTAAATCTTATCCAAAGTGTTTACGGGGACTCTCCGCACTCTTTAACGTCTGCTTCTCAGGAAGTCGAGAAGGCAACGAGAAATAATAACGTTACTGTTTCGGTCGTATTCTCGGGATGGACGAGAAGGCAAAGTAAAAAGAATTTTTCGTTCCCTGAAGTGATGCCATTATGTGATACTTTATCGTTGAATACCTTGAACAAGATACTTATAAGTACATGAAGAATTACTTGAATATTACTTGAATATGACCGAGTTAAAAAAGTTAACGTCATTAAGGCGCGATTTAGTTATCGTTTCCCACAGTAATAATAGTATCGAAAACTGCAAATCCATTCTGATCGCCGTTTCGCGACCACTATGATCCGTGCAAATCATTTATATATTTGAGCGAGAATCTGCGGCCTATCCTTCGGATTAATTTCGTGAGCTAAACACTTATCAAAGACTGTGACTAGTATGTTAGTTGTTGGCTTTTTACCGACCCACACCATTTCGTTTATACTTTATATAGTGCAGTGAATACAACACAACATAGACATATCTGAGCACAAACTTATAAAAGAAAATTTTATTCTGCTTTGAAAATTAAAAGGTGAAAAAACATCGTTCTACACTTCTCAGCTTAATCTTCAGGAAGCAAAACTTCGACGTTTCATTCTGCCAGGGAATACGTTATTTTTAAACGCAGTACCATATTTACGAATGTTATGATATAGTGTACATTATTTATATTCTGTTTAAATGCCAAGTCTATATTTACCACGATATAAAATATGATAACATAATAAATCTCTACTAATATTTTATTGTTTTATTAAATCCGGTTACTACATATGTATGAATATACCGACATACTCAGTTTATAATTATACATCTACAGAAATAAAAATAAATAAATAACTACATACAAAAAAATAAAATTGTACTTTTTTTTTACAATACTTTTTGATACTAGAAATAAAGGAGAGGGAAAAAGTGGGAAGGGAAGTATAAAAATTACCACTTATAAGTGGTATTTCCTCTGTCATATTCTGACTCCCATTGCCATCATTTCTCAGCGTTCTGCTCCCACTCCTGATGCTATCCTGATATAGTGATTATGGTATTATGGCCATTGGATTAGTCGTCACTGAAACCAAGCTTAATAGAGAAATGTCTCAAGATTAAGCTCTTGCTCTTATCCAAAGCAAGTAACTTCTCTGTATTGACTCCTACTACTATCATTTTCTCTACGAAGAATCTTCGTGATTTTGGTATGCTCAGATGCTGCCTGTGAACCAACACAGATACAGATACTTAGTTTTATTTTTATATATCTCATAAACGTTAGAATAGGATCTCTAGAATTCAGGACAACCCTATGAAGGGTTAGCACAAGCAATATTAATTGTAACATACTTAGTATGCAAAATGGTCTGTTAGACTCTTATATTAAAATTAAGATAAACATAATTTTTGCGGAAAATGTTCTATAAAATTATATCGCTCTTACAGAAAATTGTATAATATGTAAAGTACAACTGGAGGAGATTTACCACGATTCCAATCATTGTTAGCATTGCTGGTGCTCAATATACTGTCATGACACATCACAATTCGATTGGGCGCCTAATGTTTCTCTCGTGAGTTAACTATATATCTGCGTATGACCATGTATATGCAGTCTCCTCTTCATTTATGTTCCGCGCCACTGTCTCGGAATAGCTTAATCACATCCCTTACGAAATCTCATCCTGTAATAGATGAGAGGGTCATATAGCATAAGCTACAGTCAGAGCTAACTAACGAAACGCTGAAATATAAGATCAAGTGCTAACATAACGTGACCACCGTACATGCGTTATATTATTGTTTGAAAAAATCAGAAATCCGATCGCCAACATCAATATACATAGTGCTGCGGTAAGTAGATATTCGAAACAACGCATAACCAATTAAGTAAAAATATATTATTACCTTATAACTGTAACATAGATTACCTTAATTTTCTGTTCATCCTCGCCCATATCCTGAAAAGAGCTGAATGCAGAAAAACATATACAGCCTTTTCTTATCCTCGGAACCCAAGCTGTATAAGCCATATTCACTTCTAGTCAATCGCTGCATAATGTCGGAGATGCGGTTAGTCTGGACAGTGCGAATCGTCGTCCGTCGTCGTCGTCAGTCGGCGTCGTTCGTACAGATAATGAGTGTAGATTACTCAGAGCAAATCGGATACACTTCTATTCAAAAAGAAAAAGGTCCAGTCAACGAAAACACATTGACATTAACTTCTGTGATGTATATATAGGCGGTAATCTACTATTTATTCTTGTAGATATTCTGTGAGTTGATAAATAATGATTTTCCTGGCATACTAGTTACCAATTTCTATATTGTTATTTAGAATCGTTTTAGTTAGTGAGGACTTAGAAGAATCTATCTGTATTTTAGGAAATGGCGGGATATAATTTTTTTCTATCTTGATAGACACAATAATAGTTTATAATAGATCATTTTGACTTTTTTCGATGATTAATTTATATGGATACGCACCGGTCCTCTAATTCAATCTCTGGTTTTCTTTTGCTAGCTGGAGATTATGTATGTGTTTAGTAGATCGTAAGTAACTAAATGCCGGCATGTCCATTAAAACTCCAACCTTCATCTTCGCGCCCTGAAACAGTATTACCTTTTCTATCTCCAGATTAATACATACCTCTGTTAATTTTAGTAAGTCAAAGATAATACCAATAAATCTTATCATGATCCATGCATGCAGAAATAAAATATCATGGAATAAAAGCCACAATTTAAAACAAATAAAAAATGTCAAGTGCCTCTTATTCGTCTATTTCAGTTATTATTAACAAAAGACGTTAAACTGTAATTTTCTGATATTATTTTAAAATTATAGAATATTCCTGGTCTTGAATGTCGATTCGATATGCCACATAATATAAATGATACCGCAGAGTTCACAGATCCTTGGTTAAGCGAAAAAACAGCGCATAGTACCACGAGGAAAATGAGAGCGCGACTGATTATCGATCTCTCCTCCCTCTCAGATAGTTTTTCCATTCTTCACTGATCTTGAGATGTGTCATTTACATCCTCGTCGATTACAGTCAATTATATTAACGTAGAGGCTTTAAGAGATATTCAGCCATGAGATGTGATTCATGTTGAGCAGTGTTCTCAGGCCGCTCTGTCCGCGACACAATAAGACGATAGTAAACATACGCAATTATAAGTAAAAACGAAAACATTCCTGTGTTTTAACTATCTCTACATTTTCTCACCAAAGCAAAAATGAGATTAGTTAAGAGATCTCTCAAGAAATAGGAACGTATAGATATATTAATCCATTTCTCACGTTACTATTTGTATTAACCAGAGTGGGCCCTGTGACATGCCCCCTTAACACTGATATAGCTGTACGCGACGAGACCAGAATGTCTAGTTCCGGCCGGAAACCAGAACTGGTCTGGACCTGCCGAAAAAGTTTCCAACGGCGTAACCCGACATTTTGACTTCCGCTGAAACCTTCCATTATTTCTACTTAAAACTTGTCTAATTAACAAGTGGAGTCCCTCTAGAAGTATCTGGCATCTTGTCCATATTCATTACTGTGAGCTCCTAGTTCTGTAAAGCCGAAAATTTGCGGAATAAGGCGCAACAGTAATATTGACAGTATATCTTATATGTTATAATATTAGGAATGTTTAATTTACTCTATATTAATGATTAATGTCTGTACTTCTAGATGATATTTATTATTGTTCTTTAATAGTGTTTATAATAGAAGTTTAGTTTCTTTCCACGGTTAAACATTCAACACATATCTTTGGCCAGTGAAATATTTTATAGAAGTTAACTAACTGAAAAAAAAAAAAAGATTAAAAAAGAACACACGAGCAATTTCTCTCGGAAACGTCGTTGTTACATACTGACGTTTCGCGGACAACTTCCATTTATGTTTCACATACCCTAGAAAGGCTTGTCGCGGCATCACGTTTAGGTCCGTTTTTTCGTGCTAACATGGTTCCTTCATACCAAAAAAATAAGATTGATCAACTCGTTTATTTGATAATCTTATACCATGACATGTGAGTAGACATATTCTTTATTTTACACTTACACCTAATTTACACATTTTACTAATATTAATTGATTCTAAACCTATAATATATATTATAGTATCATTATATTATTCAAGAGTAATAAGAAAAAAGAATTATATGAGAAATCTTTTTTTTTATAATAATTTTATATATTATGCATATTTTTCCCTCAAACAGTTAGTTAATATTTGGTTTTGCCAAGTGTAGCATCAGTCTCGTCAGCGCTTTTACACGCGTCTCAATTGCTTTGTTGAGAAATTAGAAATAGATAAATGTGAATCCAAAATTCAATAATCACGTAAAATAGATGATTCGAATTGTAATAATTAAATCAAATAATATAACATAAAGTGTAATACCCGTGCTATCGAAGCTAATTTTTAATCTAAGTCACCACTTAGTTCTAGATTTCTTAGCAAAAAAAAAACAGTCATGCCTGTCGATGGACGACAAAACTTGAGGAGAATCAAATTTATCTAAGATCAAGAAAATCTATATATTAATCAGGTTTAACGTGAACTATTATTCACTACCAGAAATCAGTTTTATTTTATTGATAGGTGAGAGCTTATCGTCTTTTTGTTTAAATGAAGCATACTTCGGATAGGTATAATGCGGTTCGTTATACGCAAATTATGATTTCAATAGGCTTATCACTCACCTAATTAATGAATAGTATAATCTCCACGTCTAACTAAAATATAAGTGTTAGAAAGGTTGTTCATCAATGTAGTTTCAAGTCATTTTTGATAAAAGGACAGATAAATAAATAATTATAAGTAAATCGCACCGTATACTCTTATAGTCGAATTCACTGAGAGGCTGTTGGGTAGATCCTACGTAGTTTAATCTTTGAAACACCCGCCCTTATTCTTCGTGAAACACTTATAGGATAAATAAATATATATATTTACTACCCGATTATATTAGATATGGACGGTTAGATAAATTAGGAATATTGAAATTTCAATCTCAGAAACAAATATATTAATTAAAAAAGCAATTTTGTCTTAAATTTATAAAAAACGAAAATAAATAACCAAAGTATCATCAAAAACACAAAGAGAGTTCACTCCATAAACATCCTAGCAGTCGATCGATACAATTGCTAACCTAAATTCGAGTCGTGTGAGACACATATAATATCTACACTTTGAGTGGTCACACCACGATGACCAGTCTTTCACTAGGTCATCTATCATGAATTACATAGTGATTCATATTTTTATCGTCGTGCTGCCGGCGCGTCGAACGACCTTCCTAGCTATTGAAGTGTACCGGAGACCCTGACTCTCGTCTAGGCGCCGAGAGGAGCGGGTTGTTATTCGGCAGAAAAGCGGCTTGTGTGTCCGAATACCAACATCGTTACGCATAAATACCTAATAATACAGAAGAAGACAGAAATACAAATTTGAATCCAACGTGTTTGCTCATGTTTAGACCAAAGACTGATTTGCAACAGTATGTGCTAGGTTTTACACAAGTTACATATAGCTAAGCACTCGAATACTATTTATACTTCTAATGAGTTATTTTTATACATCTTGGTTAACTACAAATATATTGATAATAGTGACATGTCTTCTGCGCACCTGCCGCCTCACGTGCGTTACAAAATGCGCTCCTTCAGACTGAGATTCCACTTTTGAAAAATGGTGGGAGTTTTATCTTTAAACTTCGTTAAAATTCTCTCTGATATAAGAACTTGTGCGAATGGATTCTAATTATTTCGCTTATCAGAAGATGTATGTATTGCCTCAGTGTGAGTATTAGTGGTTTAAAGCTTTTTCAGTAACTGAGCATAAAAGTAAAATATTTTGATTCCAAAAATCAAGTATATTAGTGTGACAAAATCATGGCGGTATACTACTAATGATTGAGTCCGATTCACTCCTGCACTGATTAAAAATATTGATTGAATGGTGTGAATCGGACCACCATTGTTTTTCTTATATAATTATTTTACGATATTATTGCCATTTTTATTACGGATAATTAATTTAAATATAATAAATTAATAATATATATAAAGAATAAAAATTATAAAAATTAAAAAAATTGAAATTTATTATATACAAAATACGAAGCAATAAATAAGTGTTCAAAGAAATTTTTGAGCGAGGTAGAGGTAGGTGAATCGGTAACCATCCTTTATTTTATATTTCTTATATATTATATATTGAATCATTATGACATTTTTATGCTTATTAAGAATTTTAATATGATAAATAATTATTATATATATAAGTATTAAAATAAAAATTTAAAAATACTATTAAATTTTATGTAAAGAGAACTTTATAGTATGAGTGTCCTGATTCCATCCCCTCAATTGTAGTCCGAATCATCCTCTCCAAATTATTGTGTGGGGTAGAATGATAATTCTGAGATGCTGCTATTACAAAACTTTATAATATAAAACTATATAATATTAGAAATAACATAATTTATTATTTATAAATATAATGTGTTGCTCTTTGACTTACATAAAGCCTTGTATTTTCAATAAAAGATCAAAAAATTCTAAAAAGTGTGCAGATAGAGAGAAGTCAGAGAGAGGAGACGAATATACCTAAAGTTGCGTACCAAGACACCCTGCCAGAGATTCAAGCAAAAATAACAATTAACTATATCTTCTATATGTGCCTATTAGATATATGACTATAAAATTATGTAACTGAAAATTATTAAAAATGACAAATATATCATATACACCTGCGAATATTTTTTTAAGAAGAAACATTGTGTGAAATGAGTATAGTATAAGTTTCTCTCGGTAAATGTTCCGGCTGCGAGCACGCCGAACTTTTCTATAAAAAAATGAGGTGTGTTTATATCCTAGTTAATTTTTTCATAATCATACCCTTATAACTATTTTATTCGTTATATTTATATTTGAATATATTAATTATATATTAATGAGTAATATATTATATACTATATATATTATATATATATACAGTTAGTATTTATACTAGAACATGTAGAAAACGTACGTCTCTAGTATCAGACGGTACGTTGATATTAGTAATTGGGATGGAGACCGGTATATCCAAGGTATTGCCGACCCCTGTTGCCTCTATCCAGCAAAGTTTTGACTAGCCGGGTATCCAGCCAGATGTTTAAATCCGGAAGGATAAGACCAGGATAATTCTTGTTTATCCAGTTGTCAATAAAACACCATGAATTACGTGTGCCTATAGTTAGTGTTTCTTGCCTGCGATTGTCTGGCAAAAAATATTCCAAAATAATTTCTAAGTTTTTCATCATCGGTTTAACGGAAAAGAACCTATAATTAATTGTTATTTAAAAAACTCAAGAAAACCCCTATATATACGTATATACCATGAAATATTTCCTCAATAGTATTAAATATACTGACATCCAAAAAAGTATGTCTTATAATCGCTATATTAT
>JABUQX010096143.1:15000-20000 GCA_015478945.1 Trachelipus rathkii | reverse complement strand
ATAAAAAAAAAAATTAGCAACATACTATTGTTGTTATAGTTCTATTAATGATTAATTTATATTTAAATTGCAAATTAAAATAATTATATTTTTTTATACCTATAAAGAAGTATTATATTTTTCTATATAAGAAGTATATAATTTTTGTTATAGTTTTTTTTTTAGTTTATGTTCAAATTATAATTTAAATAATAAATAATAAAATATTTTAAAAAATAAATATTTTTATTAGCTATAAGATTTTTGGGGGTTTGTTTTTCACGCAGAAACTTCTGGAACGTACTGTATATGTCGCGGTTACCAAAATTTGACATTTTTTACTAGATTTTTCATTTTTTTGTCTAGTAAAATTCTGGCAGAAGCTGATTTTATTTTTAATCAAAAGATTTTTCAATCTATGAAGCAATGTCAATACTGATAATATATATATATATATATATATATATATATATATATATATATATATATTATATATATATATATATATATATATTATATATATATATATATATTATATATATATATATAATATATATACTTCGTACCATTGGTTGCGGTCATATTTAAATGGCGCCCAACATCTTCCTACCTCCATCTTCATATTTTACCACAAGGTTTACGTGTACACTCGAACGCTGCATTTGTCTATGAGAGATATTTGCACCAGTTATATATTTCATTCTATTTTTTTTTTGGGGGGGGCTTTAAAAATTATCATTGAAAATCCAACCTAATAATATAAAAAAAAAATAACTATCGAAATAGTTGTTTTAGATCCCGTAGAATTACGTAGTCTTTTGTTTGATCTAAATCGCATGAAAATTATGAAAATTATTCGCAAATATAAATTTTGAGAATTCTGTCATTAATTGCCCAAAACAACAATGAAGCATCCCTTTAATAATACAAGAGAATGGCGAACCTACGCCATACTTCAGAGATGAAGAAGGGCGACATTCAAACAATTGCCCATTTTCGTCTAATTCCTCCCGTCCATTATCTCTTGGGAGCTGGGTTGCATCGATGATGAATTAGTAGCAGCCATGGCTTCTCCATTGGCTTGCTCTTGTGCATGGCCTTCTTTTTCATTAATTTCTACCCTGACTGCGGGTGGTGTCGCCCGCCTTGTCCTGACTTTTTGACCAGCTACACTCAATATGTGATGGGGCTGAGCCCCAAATTTCGAAATGATAGTAGATAGATGAAATTTGGTGGGTATGAAATAGAGTGCTGAGCCTAAGTTAAGTATTGGCTCAAATGAGTCGGTAATTTCCAATTTGCTGAACACCACCTTTCTTCCTCTTGATCTTTACCAAAACCCAGGTCCATGCGTGCTTCGATAGCAAACCTTATACTCTGATCACTCATACTATCTCTGTTCTCAATTACCAACCAAATGCGGATGTTGTGCAAATGTGTTTAACGTCTACATTTGTCCTCATGATTTTAACTTGGAGTCTTACAAATTTTTAACCGTGTTGTTTAGGCTTTCTTCTTAATCTACTGCTAAATTCATCTGCCCGATCTATTTGTCTCCTAACTTTACTGACTAACAAAAATTCTCCTACTATTTAAACTCCTAAAAGGAGCACATTCTCTTCTTCTTCTCCTTTCTCATAGTGTTTGCAATGCTTGTAAATTCAGTTCCTTTTTTTTTTGTTCTCCATTAACTAACACTTCTCCACAACTCTAACAATCCTATACAAAAAAACATAACTCAAACCTTCTTCTGTCCTTAAGATTTATGGTTTTGTCATTTTCTCGTGATTATTACTCTTACTGAAAAAGCATCTAAAGGTTAAGTGTTCTGAGTAGATTTAGTAAAACATCAGTTGGTGGATCTTTACAAAAGTGACATTCGCACCCGCATGGAGTACGCGTCACACATCTGAGGTGGGTTAACTCTCACAGCTAATCATGAAAAAGTAAAATCCAAAGCTTTCGTCTTATCAACTCGTCCTTTTTCATTACTCCATATCTTTCTACCCGTCACTCTCTTTTTACTTCCTCTATTATAATGGATATTGCTCTTTTGAACTCTCCATTCGCATACTTCCTCCTTTGAAGAGAACTGGTGCGACACCGCCGACGCGTCTTTCCAAGCAATCTCTTCCTTTCTCTGTTCAAATCTGTCCCCAGATCCCCAGATCCACAGATTTGACCGCTTCACTCAATCTTACATGTACTCCACTATTAAAATCTGGGACACACTCCATTATATATATATATATATATATATATATATATATATATATATATATATTTATATATATATAATAATATGTGGCATATATATATATATATATAATATATATATATATATATATATATATATATATATATATATATATATATATATATATATATATATATATATATATATATAGGATAGGCCGGGTAGGTAGCTCCTACCCAATATTTTTTAGGTTTTAAATAATTGAAATTAAATTGTAAAAGTATACTAAATTATTAAAATTTTATATAAAAGTTAAAAAAAAGAAGCTATTTTGCATCATAAATTAAAAGAAAAAACAAACACAATAATAATAGCTATAATAATTATTGAATTCATTTCTTTTAATTTATGATGCAAAATAGCTTCTTTTTTTAACTTTATATAAAAGTAATATTAGTATACTTTTACAATTTAATTTCAATTATTTAAAACCTAAAAAAATATTGGGTGGGAGCTATCCTTACCCGGCCTATCCTATATATCGCCCTATATAATATATATATATATATATATATATATATATAGTATATATATATATATATATATATATATATATATAGTATATATATAATATATATATAATTATAATAATATATATATATATATATATAAATTATATAGTATATATATATATAATATATATAATAGGAGTGTGTCCCAGACTTTACTAGTGGAGTACATGTAAGATTGAGTGAAGCGGTTCAAATCTGTGGATCTGGGGGAATTTCGGGTTACAGATTTGACAGAGAAAGGAAGAGATTGCTTGGAAAGACGCGTGGCCGGTTTGTCGCACCAGATCTCTTCAAGGAGGAAGTATGCGAATGAGAGTTTTCAAAAGAGCAATATCCATCTATAATAAGGAAGTAAAAGAAGATGACGGGTAGAAAGAATGAGTAAGTAATGAAAAAGGACGAGTTGATTAGACGAAAGCTTGATTTTACTGTTTTCATGGATTAGCTGTGAGATTAACCCACCTCAGATGGTGTGACGCGTAACTCCATGCGGGGTGCGAATGGCCACTTTTGTAAAAGGATCCACCAACTGATGTTTATTACAAAATCTACTCAGAACACTTAACCTTTAATGCTTTTTCAGTAAGAGTAATAATCACGAGAAAATGACAAAACCATAAATCTTAGGACGAAGAAGGTTTGAGTTATGTTTTTTGTATAGGATGTTTAGAGCTTGTGGGAGAAGTGTTAGTTACATGGAGAACAAAAAAAAAGGAACTGAATTTACAAAGCATTGAAAACCACTATGAGAAAGGAGAAGAAGAAGAGAATGTGCTCCTTTTAGGAGTTTAAATAGTAGGAGAATTTTTGTTAGTCAGTAAAGTTAGGAGACAAATAGATCGGGCAGATGAATTTAGCAGTAGATTTAAGAAGAAAGCCTAAACAACACGCGTTAAAAATTTGAAGACTCCAAGTTAAATCATAGGACAAAATGTAGACCGTAAATTTAAACAACATTGCACAAAATTCCGACACTTTGGTTGGTAATGAGAACAGAGATAGTATGAGTGATCAGAGTAGGTTAAGGTTTAAGGGCTATCGAAGCACGCATGGACCTGGGTTTTGGTAAAGATCAAGAGGAAGAAAGGTGGTGTTCAACAAATTGGAAATTACCGACTCATTTGAGCCAGTACTTAACTTAGGCTCAGCACTCTATTTCATTCCCACCAAAATTTCATCTATCTACGTAGTCATTCGAATTGGGGCTCAGCCCCATCACATATTGAGTGTAGCTGGCAAAAAGTCAGGACAGCGGGCGGCACCACCCCAGTCAGGGTAGAAATTAATGAAAAAGAAGGCCATGCACAAGAGCAAGCCAATGGAGAAGCCATGGCTGCACAATCCCATCATCGGATGCACCCAGCTCCCAAGAGATAATGGAGGGAGGAATAGACGATGGGCATTGTTTGAATGTCGCCCTTCCATTCATCTCTGAAGTATGGCGTAGGTTCGCCATTCTCTTGTATTATTAAAGGGATGCTTCATTATTGTTTTGGGAATAAGTGACAGAATTCTCAAAATTTATATTTGCGAATAATTTTCATAATTTTCATGCGATTTAGATCAAACAAAAGACTACGTAATTCTACGGGATCTAAAACAACTATTTCGATAGTTATTTTTTTTTTATATTATTAGTTGGATTTTCAATGATAATTTAAAGCACCCCCAAAAAAAAATAAATATATATCTGGAGTGCCAATATCTCTAATAGAACAAATAGCAGTGTTCGAGTGTACAGTAAACCTGTGGGGTAAATATGAAGATGGAGGAGGAAGATGTGGGCGCCCATTAAATATGACCCAACCAATGGGTAACGAAGTATATATTAATATATATATATATTATATATTATTATCAGTATTGACATTGCTTCATAGTATTGAAAATCTTGGATTAAAAATAAAATCAATGGGCTTCTGCCAAGAATTGTAACTAGGACAAAAAAATGGGAAAAATCTAGTAAAAAATGTCAAATGGTAACGCGACATATACAGTACTTTTCCAGAAGTTTCTGGCGATGAAAAACAAAACCCCCAAAAAATCTTTATAGCTAATAAAATATTTATTTGTTAAATATTTTATAATTAATAATTTAAATATAATTTGAGACATAAAACTAAACAAAATTAAATCATTTCTTGTATAGAAAAATTATAATACTTCTTATATAGTTAATAAAAAATATAATTATTTTAATTTGCAATTTAAATATAAATTAGATCATTAAATAGAACGTTAACAACAATATT
>JABUQX010096142.1:0-47619 GCA_015478945.1 Trachelipus rathkii | reverse complement strand
ATAATATATATAAAATATATATATATATATATAATATATATAATATATAATATATATATATATATAATATAATATATAATATATAAGTATAGATAAAATATATAAAATAATAAATATATATAAATAATATATAAAATAACCTTATGAATTATTTTTTCTGATGCCAACAAAATATTATTATTATATAATTATATATTTATTATATATTATTTTATTATTATTATTATTATTATTATTATATATATATTATTTTATTATTATATTCAATCTATTAGCTGCTCTAATGTAGCAATCATATAAATGTCACTTTCTCTTTCTCTATCATTCTCAGGATTTCCCTTAGTACCATCTTCAAACCAACAACTTTTACCAGTCAACTCTATCCCACCCTAGGTCTTTCTTGACTGCTCTTCTCTTGATAAATCATTGGAGAACTGAATTTTTAGTCTATTTGTTTTATATAATTTTGGTAAAATTATGAATTTTTTTTGGAGTATCACCCGATTTGGTTATGTTCATTCTATGAAACCCTCAGTAAGGTAGTTGTTTAGATTCTCTATTTCATCTCCTTATTTAAAATCTATGCTTTAATCCATACACAGTATCATAATACTTTGTATTTGATTGATATTTCATTGAGATGCTCCCTCTTTGTCGCTGATTTTGTTTAATAAAAGGCATTTCTGAACTTTATCTATCCTTCCTTAATTCATCTCACATAATTTTCCTAAAACTCCTGATTAATCTAATTCCCCAGATAGTTAAATTGTTTCCATGTTTTCACCCAAGGTTTACCCCTCATTCCCTAATGTTTAGGATACTGTTTATACCCTCATTGACATAGTCATGACTTTATTATTTGCGTATTTATTCACTTTTGCTACACTTGTTTTAGGTATTATAACAGACAGAATTTTCTCTTCAGAAGTTTTCATATCTATCCATCATCAACATACTTGTATTTAATGTACTAACATTTTTATTATTTTAATTCCTTCCAATGACATTATGAATAATAATAAAATATAATAATAATAATAATGAATATGTAAATTTACCATATAGTTATTATTATATTTATTATTAATATTTATATATGTATATATTATTATATATTATTATTAATCTTTCAGACGTGGAAGTTTCAATGTATCACCAGCCTTTTGAATTTTGAAAGAATTAAAATCTTCGTTTTTTTAGTTGTCCTAGTAATTCTTTACGATATTGTGCATCAATTGCTTGCATATTTTTACCAGATTTGGATGCCTTAGAGGAAAAATTTAGTCCTAATAATTCACCTGTGGTTGTGAGTAAGCTACAAGTCAATTTCTGATTCTAATGCTAAAACAAAATTTATTTTTTAATTTCGTTTCATGTATAAACTGATTAATTTATATTATTATTATATATTATTTGTTATAAAGTTCTGGGAGTATTGGATTCGTGCAAAATTATATTTTGGCTTCTTACAGATTTGATTGGAGTAGATTAACTATATTTTCGTGCACATATAATCTTTGATCGAAAAATATTTTTATTGCACTCTGTTCATTACAAAATCTTCAATATACTTTTCTCATTAATTGAAGAAAATCACCAATTTTTCCTGATTTTGAGTAAACTTGAAGAAAAAAATTTATTAAAATATCAAGATAATTTTTAGATGATTTCTAATAATTTTATTTAGTCATCCTTACCCCTGATAACAAAGAATAACTTGATCTTAAAGATATTATTACCATTTCTTATTTATTAGAGATATTTTTAATATAGACATAATTTTAAGAGTAATATGGAAAATTTCTTGTATCGGAATGAGTTATAAAAACAAACAAAAGACCATATTGTTTCTTTTGAGAAAAATATTTTGAGTTCCTTCGTTTAAATTTTCCAGGTCTTTGCTTCGTTAAAGATTTTTATTATAAAACATGAATAAATTTTTTTATTGTTATAGAATTATTTATTTAATTTATTTTAAACTCTACGTCGCGAACGAAACGTGTAAAAGTTTTGAATGGAGCTGGGTGCCAAAATATTAGTAAAAATTTTTTTTTTGTGTTGAAGCCAGAGTTTGGACATTTAAATATGTGTAACCAGGGCCAGGTATATTAAAAAAAGATAGTTGGCCGGAGTTGAACTAAACAAAAATTAATATTGCTTTGCAGCCGTATTATTGAAACATTTTAAATACCACTATCCAAGTAAAAATCAAATAGTAGCACAATGATTTTCCTTTCTCTTTAAAGTGGATAGAGAATAAACTCTCCCTAAACTTATAGTATATGAATACAAATATAACAACATAACTGACATACAAATCTCTATATATATATATATATTATAATATATATTATATATATATATATATTATATATATATATATATATATATATATATATATAATTTATATATATATATATATATAAATATACTATATTATAAATAATATAATATATATATAATATAATATATAGATAAAATTTTTTTTTTTTTTTTTTTTTTCGATTGGAATCCATTCTTCAAATTATAATGAGCGTTAACCAAAAGGTGTTTTGTTATGCTCTCAAAGATATAATATCACTCAATCCAGTGGCAAATGACAGTAAAAATGTAACTATGCATAATCTTGGTATATCATTTGGGCCAAACCCTTCTCAGAGCAGGGTAACGTTTGGTGTTGTTACTACTACTACTTTTTTTATTTAACCAATTATTATATATATATATTATATTATTAATTATTATTATATTATTATTGATTATATTATTATTATTATTATATTATTATTATTATTATTAAATTATTATATTGATTATTATATCCAAAATTAGTCGTGTTGCTCACCTATTTGAGAGAAGAACTTTTTTAATATATTGACTTAATAAAAAAACTTGTGTTGCCTAAAAACAAACCTTTATTTCTTTTGCAATTTCGAGTAACTTTGTCCAAGGACCAAATGGCTTGCCACTTTTGTTTAATGGATGAGTTAAAAAGATTCTCTCAAATGTTTGTAGAAAGCTCTCTACAAGTATTTTGACAAAATGAGAAGTAGTAAGTGAATACCGGAGTTTAGCATTATTTTTACATTTCTTTGTTTTTTTTTTTTGGTTTTTAGTTTCCTTTAACTATAGAGTTGTCTCAAAGTCACATACATAATTTTAAGTGTACTTCAAAGTTCCTGAAAAATGAAACTCGGGGGATGATGTTTAAATTTATTGCAAGCAGTTCAGCCCAAACTTTTCCATACTAATTTATGACATTAAAAGGATTAGAAGTTAAATATACGAAAGTAACTACTAACACTACTTATACTAGTATTGATATTACTTTTAATAAAAATGATATTTTTATAAAACATTAGATCCCTCGATACAAAGCACCTCCCACTTCTACCTCATTTACATTTACCCTCAGAGGGAAGTGGCCTTTATTACCCAGGAAAGATTCACAATTTTCCAGAAGGTTTGATCATTTCTGACTCTGGCAATAACAGAATTCTAATAACAGACCTTAAAGGAAACATCAAGGTTAGTGATATTATTATTATTATTATTATTATTATTATTATTATTATTATTATTATTATTATTATTATTATTATTATTATTATTATTATTATTATTATTATTATTATTATTATTATTATTATTATTATTATTATTATTATTATTATTATTATTATTATTATTAAAAACTCAATTAATGTATGATTTTGATGCTTTTTCAAGCTCCTGAATAGTATTTCTTTCAAACAAAGAAATCTGTCTTTAATTATTGATGAATACAAAATAAAACAATGTGATTTAAGTATAGTTACCAAGCTTTCGTCCGTTGAACACTGTCGAATCATATTGTCAGGGAATAAAACTTTATTTTTAATATTTTAACAGATTTGATAATAAATAAGTATTGAATAACAAAAATAAATAAATAAAATTAAAAAATAAAGTTAGAAAGTAAACTTACATTGACTCTTTGTCATTTAAAGATGTTCAAAAAAACTGGACATTTCGTTATATTTATGTTTATCATTGTTAGGTTTCCTTAAGAGCAACGATTCTCCTTGGCGCTATTCATAAAAATAATTTTCTTTTATGATGGAGAAGCCCCTCTTTTATGCGTTATCGGGATTTTTGTGGTGTTCTTATTTTAAATGTTGAAATATTTTGCTGGCTTATAACTTATGTTGCGACATTCTCATGTGGAGGGTATTCGTTGTGTATCCGATATAAGAGCCGCGTTACATTCCACTTTCAGAACATTGAAATCGGTACACAACATTACTACATTGAAATCGGTACACAACGTTACTACTCCCAAAATCCCAAACGCTTCACGAGTTAAGAAGCACGGAGGTCTTCAGTTTCAAGGCTTATAGTACGATCTTAATGATTTAAGCTTCTTCCCGTCTTTTGCTTTAATATCTCTTTAAAATTAAGTTTATATTGTGCTCTTCTTCTTTTCGGACTGAGATTTTCAGTTTTATAAGTATACTAACGAGCTTATCTTTTCGTTTCATTTCATGGGTATTGTCAAATAAATTATTTAAAGGTTCTTATTAGTTTCTCTATAATATACGGACTGGGAAGTTATTGTTATTAGATTCTGCGTTATTCTTTTAAATTTCAATTATTAATATATTATTATATTATTATTATTATTATTATTATATTATTTATATTATTATATTATTATTATTATTATTATATTATTATATTATGTATTATATTATTTCTTCTTTATCTGCCTTCTATTTTCCCAAGAATGGAGTAAGATGCGTAACGAGCATCGGAAAAGAAAAGCAGTAGAGAACATGACATAAGTCGAAAAGAAAGCCCAGCCTTACCCCCCTCAGTACCATGAATTAGTGAGAACTCATCGCAGTCAGAAAAAGTCCACGCCTAAAGCTTCATGGACAGGCGAGCGGACCCTCACTATTGGAGATCGCAAGGTAAGGGTTCCATCCCTTGCCCAGTTGGGCCACAACCATACCCCCTGCACAATCCCCCGCCATTTCACGCCTGTTATACAGCCTTTTCGTCTCGCCCTACCAAACTTTGCAGATTTCTCTTCTCAAACATTCGTTTTATCTGACTCAATCCACTTTTTCTCGGTCTCCCAGCCGGTCGGTTCCCCAACAACTGCAACATATAACATCCGCTAACCGACCGCGACTACATTCAGTCCCTTTCCATCATGACCAAACCATCTCAACATACTTCATTAGTTCTCTCATTTACCCCTTCTGTCGACACCACACCGGCTCTCTTAATACGTTCATTCCTCATTTTATCAATCTTCTCACACCTAGCACCACCCTAAGATTGTTGTCCATCTAAACACATTGAACTTTAGATCGATACTTCTTATTTCCAGACCATAGTCTCACTACTATACAATACACACACGTAACAACATACCCTCATGTAAACCCAGCTAGCACGCTCAAGACTTAGTCCTTACATTCACCAACGACTTAATTGCACATCCAACGTTCCTGCCATTCACAACTTTCCTACTACCACTCTGCATCATCCGTCCTTCTCATCCAAATATTACCCTAAATATTTAAACTCAGACACTGGTTCCACTTGCTCACCATCTAACATAACTTCACACTGAGAGTGTCCTCACTCAAACCAAACCTTTACTCCTTATCCACTTTTACTTCCAAGCCCCTCCTTTTACACCACCCTGCCAAATCTCTCACCAATCAATCCCTCCTCTTAAAAAATCTCTTCAGATTCGCCAGACAGAACCAAATCATCCGCATATAATAGGCTAGGGCACCCTCCATCATCTCCATTCTTCCACTATTCTAACACCATTTCCTGCCATCCCACCCTCGAATTCTTATAACCCCATGCCATATACAAATTTAAACCAAGGGAGACAGTAACACAACCGTGTCTTTTACTCCGCTGTTAATCCTAAACCAAATCCACCATTCGACTCTATTATCTACACACGCTTCACTATCGTCCACATACTTTTGACTCCATTCAGAAGGCCTACCACCAACACCATATATCACTAACACCTGCCATTAAACCTCCCTAATTAACTCTATCATACTTGCCTGTTGCAAAATCCATAGAAACCTATAAATACAATTAATTCTCTTCTCCCTCAATTTTCTCAATCATTTGTTCAATGGGTAAAAGATTGATCCACACGGTTTGATCATCTACCACTCTCTAAAACGCACCTTGTTCTTCACCCAATCAAGTCCCTTCAGTCACTCGACGCACCTTTTCGACGACCAAAGTACCAGCATATACCTTCCCTGCAACACTCAATAAAACTATCCCCTATAATTTCACAGTTCCCCTTATCTCCCTTACCCTATATAAGGTACTAGTTACGCGCTCTCCCCAATCCTTGAACTATACCCTCTATAAACCTATTACACAACTTCCAAATCCCAATCAATCAATCTCGCTCCGTTCTTGATCATTTCACCAGTAATTACATCTATACCGCAGATTATTACCATCTTCTTCAACTTCTTTTCAAACTTACCCATACCTCTCCTTACTAATAACGCTGCATCCAAAAATACCTATTCCTTCACCCACAAACCCACACACATTCACATCACCTCTTCATTACTGTTGATACTGTTGCCAGATTTTCAAAGTTCTTCACACACGCCTTCTCCAACACCATTCATCATACAAAAAAGCAAACCATCTCTGATTCATATTTAACCAGGAGATTTCCCCTATGCTCATTCTTAACCTTTCGCCCTTCCTTCCAGAAAAGCATCTTCCTATTCCCTTGTTAAGTCCCCATTCATCCTCCTTCCAAACCGTTCATTTACCTGGCTTGTTTTCTCCTACGGCGTAACACCTTTATATCTTTTGCCCCTTGTATATAATTCCAAGCATCTTTTCTTTGGAGTCTTCAATCATTTGCTTTTAGTACATTCACCCACGCTTCTTTTTTACCTTTAACCGTTTCAGTCACCTCGTTCAGTCTCCACCATTTTCAACGTTTAACTTCTTACTTCCAACTTTAGCACATCCACATCTTCCTTTGCACTACTATAACAATTGCTTCCTCATTTCCCAGATTGGTCAGATCACACTTGTCACATTCAAACCGGTTTTTTACTAGCGAGTCGCGCTCTTACAACTATCCATGTTCTGCTCAACTTAACCTTCTCACCTCTAATTGTACCTACTTCTTTCGGTATCACCTTCCTTTCCATCGCAAGCCCCCACTAACTTTAATTTACATTTAGAACAACCAAAGTGATCCGAAAAAAAAAATCACTTTCTAACCCCAACTTGATTAACATGCAACACATACTTCACATCTCCTTCTTCACCAATCAACTAAAATCAATATACTTTTTCTACTTCATACCAGTCTCTACCTACACCAACTCTAGTTATACTTATGGATACTTTGTGTTTAAAGAAAGTATAATACTTACACACATGCCTCTCTCTTCACAGAAATCAACACCGTCCTACCATTCTCTTTCTCCCGCCACCCCCCAAGAACCACCTTATACCCCATCCCTTTTGAGATCACCTATCCAACCAGTCAGGTCCCCCAAAACTAATCAATCTGAAGGTCCTACTCACCCCATCCAGACCATCATCAGATTATCCCAAAGAATCGTACTCTCTTCAACGTTTCCCTCAGAGGACCATACGTCACAACCACACATAACCTTTTTGCCTTTTTCAAACTTAAATTTAACCATTAGAATTCTAGGTCTCACACACACAAAGCTACCATAGCTTTGTCCCACAGGTCACTCATCAAAATTGCAAGTCCTTCTCTCCCTCTCTCAGTCATTTCCACACCAGCACAACACATTTCATCACGACACCTCAATTCTCGTTTCCTCCATCTTTTGTTTCATTTCACAGCGGACAAAGTCAAATTTTCCCTTTCTGAAGAATACATCCATCACTCTCTCCTCTTCTCTCAACATTATTCCTCTGACATTCCATGTACCCATACGATTCATACAATTTCGCCGTAAAGATAGAAGGCCGTTTACGTGGTTCAGCTCACTATACTTGGGTGGTGGGGCTGATCACGAACCCTCCAGGCCGCATTAGCATTCCTGGCAAGAAAGTAAGATGGGTAGTAGCAAGCCCAACCCAAACTATGCACCGCCCTTAGTCGGCTTCCTACGACACGCAGACATACTTGGGGATTATTATATATATATTATCATGGTATATTATATTATTATATTATTATTAGGATATATTATTATTATTATATTATATTATTATTATGATTATATTATATATTCACCCACCTTCTTCCCCGCAAAGCTCGGGGTTAAGTGTGACTCTGTGTCGGCCAGGGCGGTGATGCATGTGGGCGAGGGCAGAAATACGATACAGGCTAAGATAGATCGTGGTGGTGGGTCCGCCGCCGACTACGCAGTACGAAAACCTGAGGGTTGAAAACGAGGGATCCAGGTATGCACAGGCGGTAAGTGCGGAACAATGCACGAAATCAGGAAAAGTAGTGGTAAGAATATGACGCAAGGTCGAAAAAAAGAATGGTCCAGCCTTAACCGTTGTATACCTTTTAGTGAGAACTGGTCGCAGTCAAATTCAGGAATATCCAGCTAGAGCTTCACCGGACCGCGACGGACCCCACGTATGCTCGTCAATGTTGTGTTCATCCCTTGGCCCAGTGGGCACAACCTACCCCCTCACAAAACCACGCCCATTCCATCCATATATGCGACCGTTCTGTTCTCCGCCTCTGCAAGAACGGCACATTCTCTCCTCCAGGCATCCTGTTACTGACTCAGATCCACTTTTTAAGTCTCCCACCGTTCGAGTTCCCAGCAGTACCATAGACACCCGCTAACAAACCTGACTATCACAATCGCTTTCCACGTAGACCAAACCATCTCAACCCCGTACTTTCATTTATTCGTCTTACCCCCTCTCTTTCACACCACAAACTCGTCTAATACGTGCGAGTGCGCTGCATTTTATCAATTCTTCTCACACCTAACTAACCCCTAAGATTGTCCATACTGAAACACATATGTACTTGTAGATCAAATACTCTTTTTCAAAGACTATAGCTCACTACATACATTAACACAGGTAACCATCATACCCTCGATGTAAGGACGCCTAGCGCACTCAAAAACGTAAGTCCTTACACCACTAACGATTAATTGCACCAGCCAGTTTCCTGCCATTTCACAAATTCCTACTACACTCTGCCATCATTCGCGTTCCGCCTATTCATTCAACATATATCCTAAAGATTTAAACTCAGACACTTGTTCCAGCCTTGTCACCATTTTTGTTTAGATAATTTCACACCGAGACTGCTCCTCACTCACAGACCATAATGCTTATCTATCTTCGCTTTGCTTTTCAAACCCCCTCCTTTTACAAACCATGCCAAATCTCTCAACTAATCCTCTCAAACTCTCTCAATTCCCACACAAAACCAAATCATCCGCATATAATAGGTAGGTGTACCCTCCACTCTCTCCATTCCCCATCATTCTAGCACCATCCCCTCCACCCCACCTCTGATTTATATTATATTATTATTATTATTATTATATTATTATTATTATATTATTATTATTATTATATTATATTATTATTATTATTATTATATTATTATTATATTATTATTATTATTATTATTATTATATTATATATTTATTATTATATTATTATTATTATTATTATTCTATTATTGATTAATATTATTATTATTATTATTTATTATTATTATTATTTCTGATTAACTTAGAATATCGTTTTACCCATTGAAATATTTTGCAGGCATAGGGTTGTTGCAGGAAACGTGTTTCATTGATGGCTTCATTTGAGTGTGGGCAGCATTTAACAAGCCCCAAGTGTTGAATATACCATCCCTCTGGGTGTTTCGTGCAGACACAGACAATCATTCAATAGGAAGGTAAGGATGTGTGTATTATGTATGTTGGGTATGTTATTTTAGTATTATATTATTTATATTATTATATATTATATAATATTATATTATATTATTTATTATTATTATTATTGATTATATTATATTATATATTGTATTATTATTGATAGTAGTGATTATTATTATCGAGCGAAAGTTATACCATCTCTCGGATTGCTAGAAGCACTCTCCTTGGCATTTCCGTCAATCAATGAGAAATTCCTTGTTGTTTCTGCCAGGATCGATTCTTTTGCCTCGTTTACAGTATGGGAAGAAAAGCATAAACATCTCTGGTCCCTTCCTACGTTGGAGTTCCGTGATGAATTGGCTGATACGACGCCGAAGCATACTCAAACCAACGCCCGATAGACAAATATTTATCTCCAATACCTCCCACCTGACGTTCGATTGAGAGGCCTCCCCCAACAACGTACTTTTATTCGAACCTTCGACAGGGTTCCTCCTCATGCTGGAATTCATGTTGGGAAGAGGATGCTCCTGGTGCCAAACTACGGAACAAAAAGCCCCTTATAATAATTTTGCATTCTTTCTGCAGACTGATTCGTAGCCGGGACGTGGTTCAGGCCCGTTTGCGTATCGGATACCCAATTTGACGCATGATAATCACATGTCTTAGAAAGAAAAACTCCACTGTCCTGACCCCATTTTGTTTTGTTTGTTTCATCCTTCTTTTCTTACTGATCGCCCTATATTTGTGAGTTTTGATGCCATCTTTGCCCTCGGACGGAAGTTTTTCCCCAATATACATACCATTCCTCTACAGAATCGCCTTGATCACATATTGTCGGAATCTCCTCACTTTAGTAGAAATAGTTTTTTTGTCTTCTTTATGCACTGAACATACTTTACAAGATTTGATGAGCCGGCGTTGAAGCGAGTTTATATATCGTAAGTTTAGGACTTTCCCTTGTTTGTTAGTGAAATAAACACTCATTTAGCCGCTTTCTCGTGAGCTGTGGTGGTTCCTGTACACTGACAAAAAATTATTATTATTATTATTACTATTATTATTATTATTAATTATTATTATTATTATTATTATTATTATTATATATTATTATGATATTATATATATATTGATTATTATTATTTAAAGTCAAGTATATAAGCTAAGTAGTATGTGACTTATAGTGTTTATCAAGTTAGTTTGTCAAAATAAATACATTTATTCAAGGATTTCTCTTTTTAATACATTTGTGCATTATTAAAAAAAAAAAAAAAAAAAAAACACTTATCTGTGCTTATTTATTATTATTATTATTATTATTATTATATTATTATTATTATTTTATTATTATTGATTATTATTATATTATATCATTATTATTATTTAGTAATCTTTTTTGGGGTTTTTACTTTAAAAATGTTGAATATTTTTGTAAATTGGAATTTATTTCAAACAGAGATAGAAAGAGAAAGAAAGGTATGTAAATTGAAAGATAAGTACTGACTTATTGGTTAATTCCACTTTCCTTAAGAATAAAATTACTTTCTCTCATTTATCTCTCTCTCCTCTCTCTCTCTCTCTCTCTCTCTCGCTCTCTCTCTCTCTCTCTCTCTCTCTCTCTCTCTCTCTCTTCTCTCTCTCCTCTCTCTCTCTCTCACTCCTCTCCTCCTCTCTCTCTCTCTCTGCTCTCCTCTCTCTCTCGCTCTCTCTCTCGCTCTCTCTCTCTCTCTTCTCTTCTCCTCTCTCCTCTCTCCTCTCTTCTCTTTCTCTTTCTCTTTTCTCTTCTCTTTCTCTTTCTCTTTCTCTTTCGCTTTCTCTTCTCTTTCTCTTCTCTTTCTCTTTCTCTTTCTCTTTCGTCTCTGCTCTCTCTCTCTCTGTCTCTCTCGTCTCTCTCTCTCTCTCTCTCTCTCTCTCTCTCTCTCTCTCTCTCTCTCTCTCTCCTCTCTCTCTCTCTCTCTCTTCCTCTCTCCCTTCACTCTCTTTTCTCTATTTCTCTCTCTCTTCTCTCTCTCTCTCTCTCGCCTTCTCTCTCTCTCTCGCTCCTCTCTCTCGCTCTCTCTCTCTCTCTCCTCCTCTCATAATAATAATTTGATGAAGTATGTTTTAAAAATTTAGAGGTCTATAAATGCTTCTAAGCGGTTCTAAGTGTCTACTAACTAGCAATAATTCTAGTACCTATGTTTTTACCCAAATTGTTGAGGTGCTGATAGTTATTAATTAATTAGCAGAAGCAGATATTAAAGTTATGAGTAATTTTCATCACTAAATGAAATAAAAGCAGGAAATAATTTTTAATATTTTGGCAAGCCATTTCCGACACATGTTTTGTAAAAAAATTTGTTTGTAAACAAAGTATTCTTTAGCGCAGCCCGCCCGTTTATTAATTCCCGAATTCGAGGATGTAACGACGGGTGCCTGACTATGACGTTTACGTGAAGTAGAAGTGCGCAAACGGGCTCTGGAACGATGCATGTGCGCCTTTGCACACGGGCTTCACTCGGGCTTCTGGAAACGCAGCTTACATAAAGTTCTACGGGTTTCTTTGAAATAACATTTTACTCTTTAAAAAAAAAAATTAAGAGTGATAGTCCTAAAGGTATCATTATCATTATTTTTGGAATGATAATCGAGAGGCGTTAAAACGTTACGATAAATTGAGTTATATATAAGCATATTGCCTTGAAGTTCCTTATAAAAGTAAATATTTTTTTTTATATATTTGAAAAGTTATCATAAAACTTATAGAAAATATGTATTTATAAACCTTTCTCTGGTAGAGACAACATATTTTGAAACGTTTTAAGAATTTTACTAATGATGTTTCAGTACTTAAGGGATGTTACCATTAATATGTTTAGTACTTAAGGGGTGTTACCAATAATCTTTCAGTACATTTTTTGAATTGGTAACATTTGAGATTGATTTCTAAAGTGCTTTTATAGTATTATCTGACCATCGTTTGTGTGGATGGGTGCGTAAAAGGACATCTGTAAGTTTCAAAAGTACGAGAATTATTTTTCTCCTAAATTTTTTGTAGGGTTTTCCAATCTTTTTACTGAGCAATATGAAATATGGGATTAATAATAATAATAATAATAATAATAATAATAATAATAATAATAATAATAATAATAATAACGCCTCGTGGCGCAGAGGCTGAGTCGCCGACTCTCATACGAGAGGACGCTGGTTCAAATCCTCCGCGTAGCAGTTGGAGTTTTATCTACCTGGGGGCAAGAATTAAATCTCGACTGCTAACACGTTGGTGGCGCTGGTTTGGGATAGCCGGCCTTAAAGTTCGATTTCCTGTGGTCTCCCCGTGTTACCCTCTGCATAGGGGATAAAGCACGTTAAAAAGTAGTTTTTTTAAAATAATAATAATAATAATAATAATAATAATAATAATAATAATAATAATAATAATAATAATTGAAAATAATAATTTGCTAAAACTCGAATTTTTCCTACCACAAAACTTGAGTTAAGGGTATTTGGTCTCTGAAAATCCTTCTAGTTTCTGTTATTTTTTTAAATTTGTAATTAGCTACCACTTTTATTTATTTATTTTTTTGGAAATCAAGGTAATCTGAAAAACATTAGATAATCTGTATTCATATTCTATATTATTTTAAGTGTTCTTCAAAAATTATAATCAGTTCAAAATTTTATTTTATTTCAGATCGATCTTGAAGCAAATACAGTAACTACCATTGCTGGAAATGGAACTCAAGGATATGATAAAGAAGGCGGTTTACTCTGGGTTAATCAGGTTATTATTATTATTATATTATTATTATTATTATTATTATTATTATTATTATTATTATTATTATTATTATTATGATGATGATGATGATGATGATGATGATGATGATGATTTAAAATTAAAAATGAAGGATAAAGTGAACTAAGAATAATTAATGATATCGTACAAAAAGAGAAATCAAATACATAAGTTATTTCAGACGTGGTCACAAATGAACCCCTTATAGATATATCAGACTCCCACGTTAACCAATCAAACTCTTGCAATTACCATTTCTTTTCTTGGGAAGCCATGAATATTTTCTCTTTTATCAGATTCTCATATACATTATTAACGAAAGCATGGAGTAAATTATATTTAAAAAAAAATTATTTTATAAGGCCGTTCTGGCACAATAATTTATTACCTTATTAAAAATAGTCGTTGTTAAATAATTTTTTTAAATCAATAAATCCTAACCACTACGTTACAAGCTTATGCAATATTTATTGCATGAGCTTTTACCTTTTAATCTCCGTAGATCTATCCACATATCCAGTCGTCGTCAGTTTCATCAAGGATATAAAATTATTTAATCTACTACTACTACTACGAGAATCCGTCGCATTGAAGCCCCAGGGTGGATTTTTTTCTGACTATGACGAGCTCTCACTTACGTCATGTTCTTCTACTTCTTTTCTGTTTCCGGTGCATATTGCACACCTCACCTCCAATCTAGGGAAAGGAAGTAGATTATTATTATTATTATTATTATTATTATTATTATTATTATTATTATTATTATTAATTATTATTATTATTATTATTATTATTATTATATTATTATTATTATTATTATTATTATTATTAATTTTTATTATTATTATTATTATTATTATTATTATTATTATTATTATTATTATTTGTTACGTTTTTGATAGATATTTGATTTATTGGAATTAATTTGATATATCTTTTTTTTTTTACAGGTTATTTCTTCCCCATGGGATTTGTGTTTAGGACGTTCTTTAGATCTTTCTTATGAGGCCCATCCAAATATTCTTTTTATCGCAATGGCTGGCTTGCATCAAATTTGGGGAATATTTTTGTCTGCCGGTTTATGGTTTAAAAAACAGTAAGTTTTTATGTTTCTATTTTCTTAAATGTTAATGGAAAATGATTAAAAAAAACTAATTTTATTTTGCTAAAGTAATTTTAAAGTATTAGTTGTTCAATTTGTAGTATATTTTGAAATAGTATAATGCTGGTGTGATTTTTTTCCTTCTAGTTGCAGGGGGGGGGATTGCTGTAATGTTTGATGCAGGGGCGGGGTGATCTATTTATTGAGAGTGATTTACTGTAGAATCGATAGCCTATCATTTTTTGATAGGCTTTCAATGGTAGAATCTTTGTTTCAGTTAATAGATAGTGGAGGGAAGGCAGCCTGTTATTATCCTGAGGGGTTTATTTCGTACGGTTTCTAATTTTTGCTTGAATTATTGGATTGTGATATTGTGGGTTCGGCCAGGCAGGTAATGAATAATTTAGTAAGGGGCGTACTTGATTGTCTGATACGTATGCGAGTTATTTTTTTTTATTTGGCCAAGGGTTTTTCCAGTTAAAGTTTGAGTGCAGTTTAGTTTTTGTTTTGGCTCCTGAGTTATATTGGTTTGTGGGGTTGAATGTCTTGATTTTATCAAAAAGTTAACCCTAGTATGATGGGTTGTGAATTAGAGGAGGCTCTTAGTTTGATAAGGAATATTTCTGGGTGGATGCTAGATTCTCTTGTCTTGGGATGAGTAAGTAACAGTGGATTTTTGAGTGATGGTCATTTTGTTTTTTTGTTAAACACTTGCTCCAGCTGGATATGATATTTTGTTGCATCTTCTCTGCTTGCCGTTGTTTTAGAAGGATTTTGTTCTTGATGGTGTTAGACATCAACATGACTATTAAATTTCTATAGAAGGGGAAAGTGTGGAATGAGAGAGGTCGTGCATAAAAGGTTAGGTGTAGAGTGAAAGATGGCTCCTTGTGCGGACTCTAATTATATGATTTGTATGTGCAGGGAATGAATGATCTCTTGAATTGACTGATGGGCGACCGGTAGGAGATTTTATTTTTTTTGTCTTTTGTTTTTCTATACTGTTTAAAATTTTTTATTTAAAAGGTTGACGGGGGGCTGTATCAAATGCTTGATTCGATGGCTATTGTTAGTAGAGAGACTCGTTGAGGTGAGGTGAGGTTAAGTATTGGTTAAACCTGTGAGGATGTGTCGTGTTAAATCGGTTAGGAGAGTGGTATTAGAGTGCTTTATGCCAAAGAATGTTGTTAATGTGTCGGAAAATACGGGGGGAGGGGGAAAAGTTCTATTGATCATTAATTTTTTATTAAATATTTGTGAGATTATGATGATATCATATACGAAGTGGGGTATTGGTGGTTTATTTTGTTTTTAATATAGTAGGTATTATATGTGGCATTTGTTCATAATGGAAGGGTAGGGTGTTGGTTTTGCTACAACGTTATATAGTTGCGTTAGGGCTGTCTCGTAGCATTGTTCTAGTGTTTGAGTGATATTGGATATATGGTTGGAACCTACTGACTTTTGCGTTAATATATATATTATATTATATATTATACATATATATTTATATATAATATTATATATATATTATATATAATATATATACGGTATATTATTTATATATATATATTATATAATATATTATATATTATATATATATATATATTATTATATTATTATATATTATTAATATATATATAAGTATATATATATATATTATTATATATATATATTATTTATATATAATTTATATTTATTATATATGAATTAGGACGCTGGTTCAAATCCTACCGCGTAAGCGTTGGATTTTATCTACCTGGGACAAGAATTTAAATCGGACTGCGAACACGTTTTTTGGCCACTGGTTTGGATAGCCGGCCTTAAAGTGTCGTTTCCTGTGGTCCCCGTGTAGTACCTGCATGGGATAAAGCACGTTAAGGTGTCTAATATATAATATATATTATATATATATTATCATATATATATTATATTATTTATATCTATATATATATATATTATTATTATTATATATTAATTATATATATATATCATCACATCATCATCACCTCTCCCCAGGACTGGGGGTAAAGGTGGAACGTTCACCGGAAACAGAAAAGTAGTAGAAGAATGTGACGCAAAAAGAAAGTATATTTTCTTGGGAAATACATTTCATTTAAGATAAAGATACTATAAATTGTTATGTCAAATAAATTATTAGTATATTTTTATAAATTAGTTTTAATAATGAACTTTTTTATTGATAGACAGTATCCTGAAGGGACAGTAATTGCTCTTGCTGAAGTGGGTTAGAAGAGAATCGCAACACACATTATCCAATAAGAGCTGGTTTTGCTACCCTCAGGATTGTATTTTGCAACTCACCTGGAGGTCAGGTAATTTTTATCGCTGACTCAGAAAGCTCTTCTATACGCCAGTTTTCTCTTATTGATGGATCTGTTAAAAAAGTAGCAGGAGGGAGTGTCAATCCCACGGTATGTATTTTTCAAATTACGATTTTTTTCAATGATTAAAGCTCTGGCTGTATATATATATTGATATTATATATTATTTTATATTAATATATATATTCTATAATATATATAGAATATATAATATATATAATATTATTTTTATATATATAATATATATATATATATATTATATATATCCGGTATTATTAATATATATATATTATATATATATATATATTATATATATATATAATAATTATATATATATATAATTATATATTATATTAATTATATATATATATATTTTATATATTATATATATTTTTAATTATAATAAAATCTCTTGTATATATATATATATATATATATATATATATATATATATATCTATATATATAATATATTATTATATATATATATTTATTTATATATATATTATATATAATTAGGGATGTACCGATACCAGAAAGAGGCGATACGATACTCGTTACTTTTTTTAAGGTGGCCAATTACCGATACTTAATTATATATTAACATACACAGTAATAAGACAGACATTTGTTTCTGCTAGAAACTCAGGATGGCACTCCTGTAAACAATACCTTAGTCATTTATTTCATATTTTGGTTGTGCCAAGTAATGTATTTTATAATTAAATATGCTTTAAGGAATAATATTAAAATACTTTAAAAAATATTAATAGTTTTTTTTCGTCTGTTGGATTCTTAATATTCATTTCATTTTCCAGTAAGTATTAACCAAAGTTTAGCTACTAGCTTTATGGTTTTAACTATATATTACAATTTACAAGAAGATTCTTTAACTAGCTACATATAAGGATAAAATAATGAAGAACCTCAATTATCAGCTGAAAAGACCAAAGTTTAAAAACGCTATTAGGGTTCAACATGACCTATAGATATATACTCTTTAGATAAGGATAGATATTAATTCAATTTTCAAATTCAAAAATTCTCAATTGTGATGCAAAAATTAGTTTCACTAGTATCTGGCGAGAGCCTGTTCCTTTTTTTGAGTGTTTACATTCCCACCTACACTCAAATCGCTCGCTGCTCGACTGAATGAGTGGGGGATGTAAATATTTCGCTTTTCAGCAATGTATCAATAATGGAAACCAATGGCCCCATTCTCAGAGGGCACACATTGAAAGGATTCGTGTTGTAGGAGCATCTTTCTTGTTTTCGTAGAGTTCATCTTCTCTGTTCACAGATGCAAATTGCATTATCTTTGGCTGCATGGACTGTCTCTTCGATATTTCGATGAGTTCTTGGTGTGATTTCTTTGAAGGTGAATGAGATGTCATGCAATTTCGGCCATGAACTTATCCAAGTCTAACATATCCAAATCCTATTCATCTTCAGTAGGTTTTATTTGCTGAAAGCCCATCATCATATTCAGTGCTGCTGCCAGAGCTTGCTGATAGGCGGTTCACTTCAGTGAATTTTTTTTTTGTCACGACGAGCAAGCTCCAGTAGTTTGCCATTTAAATGCTTCTAGAAAGTTGGTTCGCAGTCAGGAAGATGCCAATTCTTGTAGAGTTCAGCAAGCTTAAGTATTTCTTATTAGAACCTTTATATAATCGAAACTACAGTTTATTACACCAAATGTAACAAAAAAAATATACATTTATGTACACACTCTTCTGATTTATTTATGTTTTTGTATTTATATATTTTTATTGCAGATTCCAAATATGTTTTTGTTCTCTAGCATCTAGTGGTCGCGTCGGAGTGCCATTCTTTGTGTGTTTATATGTTCTAGCTTGTAATTTACACTTATTAGAACCTTTTATATATCGAAACTAGTTTATTACAGTAATGTTTAACAAAAAATTTATTTTGTGGTTCTGATTTTTTTTATTGCTTTTATACAGTAGCTTTTTATGCAGATTCCAAATATGTTTTAGTTTTTTCTCTAGCATCTGACCGTTTGTAGTTCGCGAGGCAAAAAAATAATTAATTGGCTCTTCTCTTTTTGTACGGGTCATTTACGGCATCGCGCTGCAACTAAAGTCAGTGCATTAAATGTTTTATGGGGTTAGTGCTAAGAACTGTGATTTATATAATATATATTTATATATATTATATATATATTTTATATATATAACTATAATATTATTATTCTACTTAAATATAATATACTACACTCATTACGTATAATATATAGTAATATATATATATATAACTATATATACCATTTTTTTAACTACATCTAGTGCAATGATATATTGAAGGGGAGGGTACAAACTTAAATATCTTTTATTAATTTTCAGAATTATTGAGTAATATATATAACATTTGTAAATATGCAAGCTAGAGACTGGTAAAACGTTGGCAGATTCATTTTGTTATGTATGTGGATCATTATGCTGTTCTAAGTAAATTTCCCAAATTGTGAAGGGAACCAAGTAATGGATAGCGTACAGGCTCTACTTTGGTATGCCTATTGGTGATTAAGATAAACACTGGGCACCTCGTTATATGTGGAAGTTGTAAAAACAACCCTAGAAGGATGGTTAAGAGGAACAAGAAAAGCTGCCTTTGGCTATTCCCAGAATATGACGAGAGCCAACGAATCACTATGATTACTGCTACTATGCATGGTGAAAAATTACAAAATTGGAAAAGGTAAAGGGAAGGCATCTCTCCATTACCCAAGATATCTCCCTCATCCGAAGCCAAGTTCACTCTAATGAAAACTACCCTAGGGCCTTCACCACACCTTTGTTAAGTAAAATTGTTTTATGCAAGTCATGGACATATAAAAGAAGAACGATTTAGTTTCCCATATATTGTAGGCAGACTATTATATATATATATATAAATTATATATATATATAATATCTATATATATATATACATATATATATTACCATATATATATATACCTATATACTATATATATATATATTATATTATATACTTATCGATATATTTTTACAGATTGGTCACCGCCCATCACGGCAGAGCCCTATTTCATGCGATGGGAGTGTTTATGCTCAGAAGACTCAAACTAACGCAAATTACGCAGATGAGAACGCGCAGGCTTTGAAGTGAGGGAGATTAAATTCAGCAGGAACACAGAGATTGGAAGAGGATTCCACAGAACAAGAGGTGGCAGGAAAGAAGGAACGCAGCAACTAACTGCGAGTTACCAATATCACACAAAAATTCATGCGCAGACACAGCACCCCCTTTGTGCTACGGGGCGTGCTAAAGGTGTGATACGCGAGTGACCAAAGTTCCTCGAGCACTGACCGCTGCGGCACTTAGAAAAGAGAAAAGCACCAACATTCGCGCCGCACAAGATAGAGGGTCAGTGAGTGGAAAAGTACGAACAGTTTATTAAGTCTTTTGGCCTTTGCTCGCCCTGGTTCAAAAAAGCCGGCGTGAAAACAGAGCACCCCCGATATTTCGAGAGCAGTACGCCATACAGGGCGGATGAGGCCCTGTATAGCTGGAGTAACTGAGAAGAAGATAAAAAAGATCTGCCGTCTAAACAGAAACTCCAGTTTCTTTGAGACGCACCCTAGCAACGTTGTGATTGTGAGGTTTCCAAGACATTTTTTGTTTATGTATAAGGCCAAGGATGTATATATTGTCACAGGAGAGGACGAGAGAACCGGTCGAAAGACACGGAGAAACAAAACAAAAACAGAAGGACCAACGAAAAAGGACCCGATAGGAAATTGGAAGGATGTTTCTAGAAGAGGTGTAGATTTGTAGAAGCTTGAGTTTTTAAAGAATTAAATTTCATTAAAGATGCAATGATATAATTGAAGGTGAGGTACAAATTAAATATCTTTATATTTTCAGGATATTAGTAATAATATAATAAATTTGTAAAAATTGCAGTAGAGGACTGGTAAAACGTTGGAGATCATTTTGTTTTGTTTGTGGATATCTATGCTTGAGTTTCTAAGCACATTTCCACAACTTGTGAGGACCAAGTCTTGGAGTAGCGTTTCAGGCTCTACTTTGGATATGCTTTGGTGATAAGATAAACCCTGAGGAACTCGTATATGTGGAAGTTGTAAAAACACTAGAGGATTGCTAAGAGGAACAAGAAAAGCAATGCTTTGGCTATTCCCAGAATATGGCGAGAGCACGAATCACTATACTGATGCCATCTTGCTGGTGAATTAAAAATATGGAAAGGTAAAGGAAGGCAATCTTTTCCATACCCCGATATTCCCTCATCCAGAACCAAAGTTCCTCATAATGAAACCTATGCCTTCACCACCCCTTCTGTAAGTAAAATGTTTTATGACAAGTCCATGACATATAACAGTACAAAGATTTAGGAAAAGAAGAATGAGGTTGCGGATATAATATAGAAAGTTTAGGCACCAACATCGCGCCGCAAAGCTAGAGGGTCAAGTGAAGTGGAAAGTACGGAACAGTTATAAGTCTTTTGGCTTTTGAACTCGCCTGTCCAAAAGCGGGTAGTGGAACCAGGAAGCCCCCAGTATGAGAGCAGTATCCACAAGAGGCGGATGAAGGCCCTTGTATAGCTGGGAGCAACGGAAGAAGAAAAAAATCTCGCAGTACTAAACAGAACTCCCAGTTTCTTTGAGGCCGCCTCAAGGCAACCGTTGTGATGTGAGTTTCAAGACATTTTTTGTGTTTATGTTAAGGCAAAGGTGGTTTAATTAGCAGGAGAGAGGAGAGAACCGTCGAAAGAGATAGGAAGTTGGAAGGTGTTATAGAGAGGGATAGGTAGAAGTTGATTTTTAAAAGAATTAAATTTCAAAGGGTGGACCACCCATCCGGATTCTATCCAGGAATCAGCTGAGATGAATCTGAAAGAATTAGACGAGAGGCAATTCTAGAACAGAAAGAGGGAGCAGGAAGTTGAACTGAGTTGAAAATGAAGGGGTCGAGTTACTCGGCGATACGGTGGGATGAGGATTAGATGTTCTGTGAGAAGATTCATTAATGAAAAGTTAGGAATAAAAGTTAGGGAGATAGACAGAAACCCGTCGAGGGAACCCAATTGACAGAAAAAGAAGAAGAAGTCCGCCCCGTCAAGAACAGCCGATATTGAGCAATTTGAGAAGAAGTAGACATAAGTTAAGCAAAGAGAAGGAAGGACCCCAGGAGGGCTTGGAGAGCAGTGACGCGTGCCATACCGGTTCAAATGCTTTGGATATGTCAAGCGGCACCACGCAAGTCTCCCGTTCCTGAGGGCGGAAAACAGTAAATCAGTAAGATAGGAAGTATATCGCAGTAGACTCGAGCGCGAAAGCCTATGGCGATCGGAGAGTGAATGAGTTCAGCATGATTCTTAAGAAGAAATGAGGAGTTAGAAGGCGTTTTCAAGATTTAGTAGATACAATGAGACTGGTAGGGGATAGTTAGACGGATAGAGCGCTTCCTTTTTTCGGAATCCGACTGGACATGTGCGTGCTTCCAACACTGAGGACAAGTGTTAGTAGAGACATAGAGAATAGTTGAACGAGGGGAGGAGGCCAGCACGAAGCACACTCCTTCAAAAACGGGGAGGAATGGCATCCGGGCCACCCGCCTTCTAACGTTCATAGATCTCAGTCCATGCACCCGATCAATGTAATCACAGGCAAAGATATGGGACACATTGAGAGGAGAAGGAGGAGGAAGAGGAATGCCAGAATTGTCCAGGGTGGAGTTAGAGGAAAATAGGAGGGAGACCAAAGAGATTGGCTTTTCAGTTGGAGAGTTAGCAACAGGAACCTCGAATCGTAATAAGGGAGGAAGGCAGATATTACAGGAAGTTGTTAGGTGTTTTTTGCAGGCCAAGAAAGAATTTTTCAAGTAGGAGAGCCTAGCAGAGTTGAGCGCACTATTCGTTGATGAAAGACGCTTTGTCGTCGAAGCAGTTTCTGCAACGTTTCCTAGCGTGAAATTAGCAAGAGTGATAGCGAGAACGAGAATTTTTTCCACCCCCGGTACGCATGTCTCTAGCCTGAATGGCAGGAGAGCACGATCGACCATGGATTAGATGAGGAGAGAAAGATTTAGTCGAAGAAACAATGAACCTACTCATCCCATCAACGATTACGCTCCCCTTATCGAGCAGAATGAGGCTAGTCACCAGGTCAAAGCACGTCATTCCAATGGATATATAATATATATATAAATTATATATTATATATATATATATATATATTATATAATATATCATATATATATATATATATATAATTATTATATATTATATTATATATATATCTTTATTATATATATATTATTATATTATATATTATATATATCTATATATATATACTATATATCTATATATTATGTATCAGTTTTTTTCTTTTTTCTTTTCTAGAAGATGATGAGGTTCATTGAACATGCATTAAATATGAGTAAAGAAAATGAGAAGATGAGATAATGAAATGATGGCCTGGTGGTGCAATTCACGTAATTGTGGCTTCAAGGATTTTTAGGAATGTAAACGATCCAAATATTACAACAGCTGATAAAATGTCAATTGATAGTTATTAAAAATAGGGTGCGTATGTCATTAAGGTGCCCGTTATGACACTCGCATTTGGACTTTTTATCGAGAGAATTTATGGGATTGTAAGTGAAGAACATGGTGAAAGATTTCTCAAGGATATTCAGACAATGAAGGCAGTACAGGGACGTTGGGTAGTGCTCATGAATGGGTGATCTACATATGTGGGTTTTTGATAAAGAGAGCAATCGATTTGACTAAGAAAACGCGATGAACAAAGAACTTTTTATGCGAATGTAAGCATGTTATTTGAATTAAAGCAATTGACTTATATTTTTGAGGTATCTAGTATTGCATCTTATCAAGTAAAAGATCTTTTTTAACATTGCTGGTTCGGTAATTTAAACCTGTAAATAAACAATCTGTAATAAAGTACCTCGGTTGTAAAGTCATTAACAAACCTTAAAAAATTCTAAAACTTAAATTTTGCAAATAACGCATAAGGTATCAATGATTAGAAAATCATGAAGGTCATTTACTGTGTTTCAGCGTCAAAAATATTTAAGATCAATAAAAATATAAGAAATTTTTTGTTAATAGTGTTATTGAATCTAAGGTTCTCATAACTCTTCACCCAAAAGTTAAGAAAGTTATCGCGTCAAGTATCGGCCATTACACCAATACCGATACCCCCACCAAAAAAGGCCGATCTTGCAGTACCGATCCGATACGTATCAGTACATCACTAATATATATAATATATATATATATATATATATATATATATATTATATATAATTTATATATATATATTTATGTAATATTATATATTTATATTATTATTATAGGCCCCCCTATATATATATATATATAAAAACTACCTTTAACGTGCTTTATCCCCTATGCAGGGGATAAACGGGGGACCACAGAAATCGAACTTAAGGCGGCTATCCCCAACCCAATGCGCCACAACGTGTAAGCAGTCAAGTGTTTAATCTTGCGCCCAGGTAGATTAAACCCAATGCTACCGGGGATTTGAACCAGCGTCTCTCGATGAAGGCGGCGACTCAACTCCTGCGCCACGAGGCGTTAATATAATATATATATATATAATATATATATAATATATATATATATATACTATATATTTTATATATGATATATTATATATATATATATATATTATTATATTATATATCTTATATTAATATATTATATATATGTATATATATTATATATTTAATTGTGTATTGGATGGGGTTATGAAAAGAATTAGAGATGGGAGGGTGGCAGGAATGGTGTTATAGAATGATGGAGAATAGGAGTGAGTGAAGGGTGCCCTACTATTATATGCGGAAGGTTTGGTTTTGTGTGGTGATCTGAAGAGAAGAGAGTTTGAGAGGATTGTAGAGAGTTTGGCAGGGTGTGTTAAGGAGGGGTTTGAAAAGTAATGTAGTAGAGTAAGGTTTATGGTTGTGCGTGAGGACGGTCCTCTGAGTGAAGTTATTTTAGATGATGAGCAGCTGGACAAGTGTCTGAGTTTAAATATTTAGGAATATATGTTGATGAAAAGGAACGGGGTTGCACAGAGTGCATTACTTCTGGCGCCAGGCTGTAACTGGGAGGAGGTGGCATGGTGGAAAATTAATGTTGGTGGATGTAAAAGGGATAGTCTTGAGGAATGTAGTCCCGTGTTGGACGGTGCGTTGGATTACCTCGTGAGTTTATGTATTCTGTGAGACTATGGTCTTGGAATAGGGTATAGATCTAAGCTTCATGTGTTTCAAGATGGACAATCTTCGGGACGTGTTAGGTGTGAGAAGAATTGAAAAAATTAAGAATGAGTATTAGGAGTGTGTGGTGCTGAGAAAAGGGTAAATAGACAGAGAATAAATGAAAGTCGGTTGAGATGGTTTGGTTTTGTGGAAAGGATGACTGATAGTCGGTTGGCTAAGGGGATGTATAGTGGTATGTACTGTAAATCGACTGGCTGAGACCGAAGAAAAGTGGATTGGGTTAGGAAAGGAATGCTGAGGAGCGAAATGTGAGTTGGCAGCAAGGCGAGACAGAAAGGTGATAATAGGAGTTGAATGGTCGGGTTTTTGTAAGGGGCGGTATGGTTAGTGCCCCACTGGGGCCAGGGGTATGAAACCCTACATGCGATATGCTTGAAAGTGAGGGTGCCGTCGCGGTCCGGAAGCTCTACGGGTGGATTGTTCTGGATGCGGACGAGTTCACATATAGGTATAGAAGGGGAGGTAAGGGGTGGTTTCTTTTCGACTTGTTCTATTTTTTCTTAACTCTGTTTCGGTAGAGAGCATCAATGCACGTACCTTATACCCAGGTCTTGGAGGAAAAAGGTTAGATGATAATATAATATATATATATATATTATATAATATATATTATTATATATATATTTATATACTATATATATATATATAATATTATATATATTATATATATATATATATACATATGATATAAATAATGTATATGAACGCTGGTTCAATCCTCCGTGTAGCAGTTGGAGTTTTACTACCTGGGGGCAAGAATTAAAACTCGTATAGGCGACACGTTACGGTGGCGCTGGTTTGTGGTAGCGGGCCTAAAGTTTCGATTTCTCATGTTTTACCCCTGCAATAGGGGATAAAGCACGTTAAAAAGTAGTTATATATATATATATACTTATATTATATATATATATATATATTATATATTAATACTATATATATTATATTTATTATTATTATATATTATTCTATATATTATATATAATATAATATATATATTACCTTTTATTACTTTGAGAGAGACAGTATAAATATTAGTTATAAAGCATTTGTTATTATAATACTGGAAAACAATTCTTTATTGTACATTATCAACAGCGGTGGAGTTCAAATTTTCAATACCGAAAGTACAACATTGTGGTTCGGAAAGTTTAACACGCCGCCACGTCCCTGTCGGAATTCTTGGATTCGTTCGTTCGCTAGATGCTGAATGCGATCATTTAAACCCCTTTTTCCTCAAAACCACGTTCTCCTTTTGGCATTTTAACGACGATAGTACATATATTCTTATTGAACCTTCAAATTCTTACATTCTCCATTTGAGGAATTTTCGATATTATATTTGGTTTGAATTGCATTTTCTTTTTTGACTCTCCCGTTCATCTCTAAATATTTTTACTTTTCTTAATAATAATATAATAATAATAATAATAATAATAAATAATAATAATAATAATAATAAATAATTAATGAGGAAATAATTAAGGAAGAACTTCGCGATCTCTTTGCATTATGGAGATGAAGATGGGGATTCTCATTCTGCCAGTTTCAACATCCATTTAGGGTGGCTTGTAGCAGAGGGAACATTTTTTGTGCTGATAGGCATATAATCACAAGGTATTATATATATATATATATTATATATATTTATATATATATATATATTTATATATATAATATATTTATCATAGTATATTATATTTATATATATATTATTATATATATATATATTATTATACTATATATATATATATATATTATATATTATATATATAATTATTCCTTACTTCTTCTTCCCAAGACTGGGGTAAGGTGCCTGACGGAAAAGGAAAAGAGACAGTTAATAGAAATGGTGACCAAAGTCGAAAAAGAAAGCCAGCTTTACCGCCCCCTCTATACTATTAGTGAGAACTCGTCGCAGTAGAAAATCCACCTAGGCTTAACGGGACACGCGACGGACCCTCACAGTACTATGGCATATCGTAAGATGTAGGGTCATCCCCTGGCATGTGGCACAACATCCCCCCTCACAAAACCCCTCATTCATCCTATTATGCACCTTATTCTCGCCTCTTGCCAAACTCACATTCTCTTCTTCAGACATTCGTTTACTGGCTCAATTCAATTTTTCTTCGGTCTCCCAGCAGGTCGTTCCAAGCGCACTCGCCCTATAACTCGCTTAGCACGACTGTCATTCTCCTTTACAATGACTAAACCATCTCAACTACTTCATTTATTCTCTCATTTACCCTTTCTTCACACCAATAACCTCTAATAGCTCATTCCTCAGTTTTTATTCTTTCTTTCACACCTAACCAGCCCCTAAGATTTCCATCTTGAAACACATTGTATTTAAAATCTATACCTCTTATTCCAGACCATAGTTCACTACTATACATTAACACGGGTAAACAATACCTCAATTGTAAGACCTAGCGCACCAGACTGTAGTCCCTTTACATCCACACGATTTAATTTAGCCACCGCACCTTCCTGCCATTTCACAACTTTCCTACTACACTCTGCAGTATCCGTTCCCTTTTCATCCAATATTTATCAGAACTGTTCCGATGCATGAGTACGACCTTCCCTCTCTGACGCTTTTTCCCTGGGAGAAAGGTAGATGAAGAGGGTATTATATATAATATATAATATATACTATATATTTATATATATATATATATATATATAGTTATATATATTATTATCTATATATAATATATATATATATATATTATATATATATATATATGAATATATATATATATCTTCTTCTTCATCCTCTTTTTTATTTCCCAAGATTGGGAGTAATTTGCGTAACATGCATTGGAAAAGAAAAAGCAGTAGAAGAATATGACAAAAGTCGAAAGACAAGCCCAGCCTTGTCGCCGCCCCTCTGTACCAAATTAATTAGTGAGACAACTCATCAGTCAAAATCCACCCTAGGCTTACATGGGACGCGATGGACGTTCACTGTTGGTAGTTCGTCCAATGTTGCGGTTCATTCCTTGGCCCAGGTGGGGTAGCGACCACTACCCTCACAAAACCCCGCCTTTAACTCCTATTATGCACTTCTTCTACGCCTACTTACCAAACTCACATTTCTCTCCTTCAACATTTCCTTTACGACTCAATCCACTTTTTCTTCGTCTCCAGTGGTCGGTTACCCAAACCCTCGCCACAATAAATTCCGCCTTAACAACCGACCACTGACCTTCATCGTTTCCACATGACCAAACATCCTCAACCATACTTTCATTTATTTCTCTCATTTACCCCTTTCTTCACACCACACAACTCTCTATAGTTTCATTCCTCATTTTATCATTCCTGTCACACCTAGCTACCCTAAAATTGTCATACTGAACACAGTGATTTATTCCTATACTTCTTATTCAGACTAGTCGCAACTACTTACATAACACAAGGTAACAAACTACCCTCACGTGAAGGACCTAGCACACTCAAGACTTAGTCCTTCACATTCACAACGATTTAATTGACCAGCCACCTTCGCATTCACAACTTTCCTACTACACTCTTGCATAATCCATTTCCTTTAAGTAACCATTATCTAATATTTAAAATAAAATGCTCCAGCTGCTCACCAATCTAACATAACTTCACACTGAGACTGTCCTCACTCACAACCATTAACCTTACTCTTCTACGTTTACTTTCAAGCCTCTCCATTTTCACACCTGCAAATTTCTCTACACTCTTCAACTCTTCTTCAGATTCGCCCACGACAAAAACCAAATATCCGCATATAATAGGTAGGTGCCCTACCTACTCTCTTTCTCTATATTCTAACCATTAATTAATATAATATATATATATTATATAATAATATATATATATATATTATTATAATATATATATATAATATTATATATATATATATATTTATATATATTATAATATATACTATATATATATATATATATATATATAGTGAGTTGTGAAAAGAACGTAGTAAAATTATCAGATCTGGAAACTGTTAAGGACGATGGTTGCAAATCGAACCATATATCAGATCTATGTAAGGTACTTGAAAACTGTCTTTTATACATCATTATTATTTATTATTATTATTATTATAATTATTTCTTTCTTTATTATATCTGTCTTCTTTGCCCAAGACCGGGGCGTAAGTTGGTGTACTGCTCGGAAAAGAAAGGAAGTAGAGAATATGACAAAAGTCTGGAAAGGAAGCAGCCTTACCGCCCCCTCTGTACCTTAATTAGTGGAAACTCGTCCACAGACAGAAAATCCACCTAGAGTTCATGGCGCGCGGACAACCTCACCGTATGGTAATCGTCATGTAAAGGTCATCCCTTGGCCAGGTGGGCCACAACATGCCCCATACAAACCCCGTTCATCATCCTCATTTGCACTTTATTCTCCGCTCTGCAAACTCACATTATCTCTCCTTCGCATTCGTTCACGATCAATCCACTTTCTGCTTGGTCTCCAGCGGTCGGTTCCCAAACTCGCCACTTATACATCCGACTTACCAACCGACTATTCATTCCCCTTTCCATATGACCAACCATCTCACTGTATCTATATCTGCTCATTTACCTTTCTTTCACACTCACACACTCTACTAATGCCTTCATTTCTCATTTATTCAATTCTTTCACACCTAGCATGCCCTTAATATTTCTTAAACATTGAACTTTAGATCTATATTCTTATTCCAGACCATCTCACTACTTACAATAACACAGGTAACAACATACCATCATGTAGACCCTAGCTCACTCAAGACTAGTCCCTTTACTACCAACAATTAATTTGCACTAGCCACCTTCTGCCATTTCACAACTTTACTACTTACACTATGCATCATCGTTCTTCTCATCAACACCATATCCTAAATATTTAAACCAGACACTTGTTGCAGCTGCTCACATGCGAACTAACTTCACATGAGGCCTGTTTCACTCACAACCATACTTATCTTATTACGTTTATTTCAACATTCTTTTTAACACACCTGCCAAATCTCTCTACCCATCTTCTCCTTTCTTCAGATTCTCACACAAAACAAATCATCCGCATATATAGGTAGGGCACCTTCCAGTCATCTCCATTCTCCATCTTCTTAACCCATTTCCTGCCATTCACTCGATTCTTTCATACCATCATATACAATTGGATAACCAAGGGGACATAACACAACCTGGACCTTCACTCCGCTTTTAATCCGTAACAATTATTATTATGTTTCATTATTATTATTATTATTATTATTATTATTATTATATATATATTATTATTATTTTTATTATTATTAATTATTATTATTATTTTATTAATGATTATTATGGGGTGTTGATGTGTGAGAACGAGTGATTAAAATGAGAAATGACCGTATTAGAGAGTTGTGTGGTTATGAGAAGGAAAGTGAGGAGAATAATGAAGTACGTTTGAGATGGTTTTGGTTCATGGGAATAGATGAATGATAGTCGTTGGGTTAGCGGATGTATAGTGGTGAGGTGTTGGGAATCGACCGCTGGAGGGAGACCGAAGAAAAAGTGGATTGAGTCAGTAAAGGAATAGTCTGGGGAAGAGAAATGTGAGTTTGGCAGAAGTGGAGAAGGAAACCGGTGGCATAATAGTTTGTGATGGCGGGGGTTTATGTTGAGGGGTATTGGTTGATGGACAGCTGGGCTAAGGGGATGAACCTACACTGCGAATATGTCGTAGTGAAGGTCCGTCGCAGTCCCGTGAAGCTCTAGGGTGGATTTTCTGACTGCGACGAGTTTCACTAATAGGTATAAAGGGGCGGGATAAGAGCTGGGCTTTCTTATTGCCCTTCATTTTATTTCTTCTATACTTTTCTGTTCAGGTGCATAGCACGCACTTACCAGAGTCTGGGGGCAAAAGGTAGATGTGGTATTATTGATGATGAAGACTAAGTCTTGAGTGCGGCTAGGGTTTTTGCATTAGGGTATATTGTTACCCATGTGTTAATGTATAGTAGTGAGGACTATGGTATGGAATAGGTGGCATATATGTCTAAAGTACAATGTGTTCCAGTGGACATCTTAAGGGGCGGTAAGTGTCGAGAGAATTTGTAAATGAGGAATGAAACGCATTTAGGGAATTGTTCGTGGGTGAGAAGGGCCCGTAATGAAAGAATAAATGAGAGTACATTGATATGGTTTGGTAATACGGAAAGGTAGTCAATCAGTTGGTTAAGCGGATGTATAGTTGTGAGTGTGTTGGGAATCGACCGGGTGAGAGATAGAAGAAAAAAGTGGTAGTCACTTAAACGAATGCCGAAGAGAGAGGAATTCTAATTGCAGAGGGCGTGAATTGCATAACACTAGTGAATGGCGGGGTTTTGTGAGGGATATGGTTGTGGGACTTATGCACAGGGGAATGAACCGCATTGCGATATACACAATGAGGGTCCTTCGCAGTCTCGTGAAGCATCAGAGTGGATTTTTCTGATTGCGACGATTTCTCACTGGATATAAAGGGTACAGAAAAAAAGATGGGGGGGCTTTCTTTTGGACTTGCGTCATGTTCTCCTACTATTTTCTGTTCTGTGTGGCACAGCCACCAAACCCCCCAATTTGAGGGATGGAGGAGATATATATATGATTATATTATTATTATATATATTATATTATATTGTTATATTATATATATATTACTATATTATATTTATATAATTTTATTATATATATTATATTATATATATATATATATTTATATATAAGATATATATAGTATATTATATATTATAATATATATATATATGATATATATATATATTAATATAAATGAGTGATGATTGGATTTTGGGGAAGTTCGTGTAATAAAGGCGTTGTATGGGAGGGTTTATAGTTTCCAAGGGGATTGGCGGAGGCAGGTAATAGTACCTTATATAAGGGTAAGGGAGAAGGGGAATTGGGAGAATTATAGCGGAAATTAAAAGTTTTTGAGTGTATGTAGGGAAGTTTGCTCAGGTATTTTGGATTGAAAGAGTGGTCGAGATAGAGAAAATGAAACGGGATGGTTGGTGAAGACAGTTGCGTTTAGAGTGGTAGAGGATGTGTGGTCAGATCTTTACATTGAACAAATGATTGAGAAATGAGGGTGAAGAGATAAATTAATATTTAGGTTTTATGGAATTACAAAGCGTGATGATAGGTTAATAGGAGCTTTATGAGCAGGTATTATGATATATGGCTGTTGGCTGGTAGGATTGCTGAATGGAATCAAACGATGTATTGCGATAGTGAAGCGTGTTGTAAAGAATAAATGGTTGTCAATGCAACGTGATTGGTTTAGGATTATAGCGGAGTGAGACAGGGTTGTGTTATGTTTTCTTGGTTATTCAATGTGTATATGGTGGGGTATGAAAGAATTCGAGGTGGGAAGATGGCAGGCAATGGCATGGTTAAAATGATGGGATGGGGAGAGGCGTGAGAGGGTGCCCTACTATTGTATGCGGATGATTTGGTTTTGTTGGCGAATCTGAAGAAGAGTTTGAGAGGATTGGTATGTTTGGTTTGGGTATGTAAAAGGAGGGGTTTTGAAGTAAACGTAGATAAGAGTAGGTTATGTTGTGAGTGACGGACAGTCCTCGGTGTGAAGTTTGTTAGATGATGAGCAGTGGAACAGTGTCTGGGTTTAAATATTTAGGGTATGTGTTTGGATGAGAAGGGAACGGATGAGCAGAGTGTGAGTAGGAAAGTGTGAAATGGCAGGGAAGGTTGCTGAGTGCAAATTACAATGCGTTGCGTGAAATGTAAAGGGACTAAGTCTTGAGGCCGCTAGAGTTCTTACAGAGGGTTATGTGGTTACTGTGTTAGTATGGTAGTGACTATGGTTGGAATAAGAGTATAAGATTCTAAAGTTCAATGTTCTCAGATGGAGATTCTTGGAGATGTAGGTGGAGAATAAGAATTATAAGTGAGAATGCACGTTTAGAGAGTTGCTGTGGTGTGAAGAAAGGGGTTAAATGAAGAGAATAAATGGAAAGTATGATTGAAGATGGTTTTGGTTATGTGGAAAGGATGAAATGATAGCCGGTTGGTTAAGACGGATGTATAGTGGAGAGTGTGTTGGGAACGACCGGCTGGGAGACCGAGAGGAGTTGGATTGAGTTGGTGAACGAATGTCTGGGTGAGAGAAATGTGAGTTTGGCGAGGCGAGAATAAGGTGCATGATAGGAGGAATTGGCGGGTTTTGTATGGGGCTGGTTTGTGGCACCACCTGGGCCAGGGAATGGAACCTTACATTGACAGATTACCATATTGTTGGTCCGTCGGGTCCATGATGCTCTAGGGTGGATTTTCTGTCTGTGACGAGCTTTCACTAATTAATGGTTACAGAGGGGGCGGTAGGGGGCTTTCTTTTCGACATATTCTTCTACTACTCCTCACTGCTTTTCTTTTCGATGCTTGTAGCGTCCTTACTCCAATCTTTGGGAAATTTTCTCAATTTTGTGGAAGGAAGAAGTTATATATATATATAATTAAAATATAAATACATTAATTAATTAATAATAATAATATGATAATAATAATAATATATTTTGTTAGTGAACCTGGAGGAATTATGTTCTTTCAAGATTGGAAGGGACATTTATATCTGCTGATACCACATAATTTTTGCATTAAAGAATACAACATCAAGGAGAGAACTCTCAAAAAGGTTAGTTTCTGTTAATTTGCAAAATGAGCAACATTTTTAAATATCCAAAAACTTTGAAATTTATTTCTACGATTTGAATCGTTGAATGAATGCAAAAGTGGTGCAAGTAAAAATTTTGATTTCGAAAAAATTAAGGTTAAAGTTCATGTTTTACGGCTGCCAATTATTACTCTTGTTAACTTTCTCGATTTATTCAGGTTGATATAAAGTTTTCTTGTGAAGGGGATGACTTTTATGACTCAAGAGAAAAAATTAAAGTGAGTTTGCCTCCTCGCAATGTAATAGTTAATATAATGGTGAAATTAAATATACAAAATGATTTTCATTTCACTCCGGGGATGGATCAAAAATACTATTTAAAATTACAAGGTAATGTGGTTTAATTTAAAAGGTTCAGTAAAATTGAATTTTTTTTTTCTTTTAATCTAATTCAGTATTGGAGTAGTTTTAAGATTCCTAAATATCTTTTAAAAAACAGCAAAGTTTTAATATTTTGGTAAATTGATGACACCTACATTCATTTACTAATAATTTAGAATTTAAGTACAGTATTTGCATTAAAACAAGATCTTGTGATGCTCATATATGTTATATATTAATTGTTTTAGATTAGGGTGTTAAGTTTACATAAATTTGGTTTACAGAACAATAAACTACTCTTTTTACATTTTTCCAGTTTTTCATTATTTTTTAAATATTCAAATAGTACCTCAGAAACATTAAGAATATAATTCTATATAAAAAAATTTTCATAAGATTTTTCACAATTTTTTTTTTTTTATCTCCGTCAGTAGAGTATGATGAAGTCCTATCAACGAGTATAATTTATGAATAAGTTTAGCTTAGATACTGAGAATATTTCAAGAAGTTATCAGAAAATGATGTATGAAAAAGTTTCTTAGTTAACCAGAAGAGGAATGTATGAACAAGTAAAGTTAATAAATAATAAGGGCAGATAAGTTGCAATGCGTTGCAGAATTATTTAGAGACGATAGACCATAAAACTTGAAAGTTCGTTACAACTGAGAAACACAATTATTGTGAAGGAAGAAGTAGAAGCCAATACTATTAAGATAAAGACTGAGAAATCAATAGATGAAAATGAAACTAAAAAGAAGTGTTAAAGGATAATTATATATCGAGAGGATTATAGTTTAAAACAAAATAACTCCTTTACAAAAAAACACTTTTAACTTTTATATTAAATATTAGTAATAAAAATATTATTCTTTTCTGTGTTTTGCAAACCACAAATTTCTACCTCTTCCTCTTAACTCTCGTAATCTTTCCATTTCATCGATAAAGTCTTGATGTTCATCTCTGAATAATCCATAGCCGCGTAAAAGCTTCATAAGGTCGTACGTTTCTTCGTGTCTTGGATAGTAATTGACGATATCACTCCTTAGATCGAGAGGGTTTTCTGAAAATCTTTGAACTACACGCATTGATGACTTGTCTGTAGGTCGAGCAACCTCATTAAAAATTCTATTACTTAATCTGGTCACATTTTTCGCGATATCGCTGAATTTTGTTATCATGTGCGTATCGTTATATTTGCGTTTATACGGGGCAAATCTAACCTTTTTTTATTTTTAAGTTTCTGAAAAAGAAAAATGTTTTATAATGCTAGTAATTCGTAGTCCAATATACAAGTTAAAATAAATACAATAATAGAAAGTTTGATTTGCAACAGGTGTACCATAGGATTAATAGGGAAGCTCTATAGCAGGTGTTATGATATATGGTATTGGTGGTAGGCTTCTGAATGGAATCAAAAGTATGTATGAAGATAGTGAAGCATGTGTAAGAATAAATGGTCGTAGGATTTTTAAATTAATAATAAGAAGTGAGGCAGAGATGTGTATGTCTCCTTGGTTATTTAATTTTATATGGATAGGGTTATGAAAATTAGAGTGGGGTGTTGGTGTAGAAGTGATGGAGAATGTTAAGACAGGGAGGGCCAACCTAAATATACAGCGGTATGATTTGGTTGTTATGTGGCGAATCTGAAGAGAGTTTGAGAAGACTGTTAGAGAGATTTGGCAGGGTGTGTAAAAGGGAGGGGTTTGAAAGTAAACAAGATTAAGGTTATGGTTGTGAATGAGGACAGTCCTCAGTGGTAAAGTTATGTTAGACGGTGAGCAGCTGGAACAATGTGTCTGAGTTGTTTAAATATTATGGATATATGTTTGATGGAAAGGGAGATGATGCAGACTGTAGTATGAAAGTTGTGAACTGGCAGAAGGTGGCTGTTAAAAAGGACTAAGCTTGAGTGCCTAGGGCAGCCTCATGAGAATATGTTGTTACCTGTGTTAATGTTATAGTAGAGTGAGACTATAATCTAGAATAAGAGGTATAGATTCTAAATTACAATGGGTTCAGATGGACAATATTAGAGGTGTGTTAAGGGTGAGAAGAATTGATAAATGAGAATGAACCTATTACAGAGTTGAGTGGTGTGAAGAAGGGATAACTAGATATAAATGAAGTGTGAAGATGGTGTTTGATAGTGGAGGATGGATGGCTAGTCGTTGGTTAAAGTGTATGTGATAGTGGTGAGTGTGCTGGGATGCCTGAGAGACCGAAGAAAAGTGGAGTGAGTCAGTAAAGAAATGCCTGGGGCTACGTTGTTCTTCAAATACAAAATTAGAAGATGTGGCATATCCACATCAGTTGACACACAACATACAGCAACACACACACACTCTCATCTCTCTCTCTTTATTATTATATATATATAATATATATATATATAGATTATTTATATATATATTATATATATATATATTATATATATTTATATATATAATATATATAAAACACAACAAACTATACATTCATAAATGGAAATTGATTTAGGAATACATATATAAGAAATAATAATCTCAAGTGTAGGAAAAAAAAAAAAAAAAAATGATTGGAATTTAAAATTTCAAAAGTACTTGCAAGTACTTTACAATTTTTCAAGTACAAAAGGTGCAAGTACAAATAGAATTGTTCAAGTACAAGTGCAAGTACTTGTACTTGAACCCACCTGGTAATATATATACTATATATAATTATATATATATATATATATATAATATATATTTATATTATTATTATTATTATAATATATTATATATATTATTATATATATATAATGATAACACAGGACATCTGCCTAGACTGCTCAGACCTATGGATATTAGAATAGCTTAAAGGTGTAAGATTCTTCATATAGTTACTTAAAATCAAAGATTTAATACGATATGATGGGATTGACTAAAGTCTGTAGGACAAACCATATTCTGAGCAGTTTTCTGAAAATGGGCTAAATGATGTTTGAAAGCAGGAATAAAGCCAATAAGATTTTAGGTAAAATAATCATTATGTATTTTACAAGAGCAAGGAGTGTTATAAGTTAAGATGTATAATAGCCTCTCTATTCAGATAGATAAGTATTGTGCACAGTTTTGACTGATTCAAAAAAAAAAAAGACAGATTTTGGTTATGTTACTTACAACATAGGGCAACAAGCATGATTTCTGGCTTTGAAGTTAAGAGCTACAAATAAAGAGGCTGAAGGAGTTAGAAATGTTTTCAGTAGAGAGATGTTTTCTTAGAGGGGACATACAAATCCAAGACTAATTTGCTTCTCTTAGGATAATTTGCTACTATCTTATCATTCCATATTTCAAGAGTGGTATAACCATTTTCAATGCTTTTTTGTGTCATATTTACTGAGGAAAGATTGGATAAGTTTCAGAGAATTAATAGTTTCTGGTATGCATGTAATAAATAGATTTATGGAATTTGAATTTGTTTTAAAGAAATTAAATTATTACTGGACCTATTGGCTTAAGTTTAAGCTGCACGTTCTGAATGGCATATGTGGATAGACTTATGAAGCGTGAAGGTAGGAGCAGCAGTTCAAAGACATTGTATTTGATTTTTAAATGATCTTACATTTGGTGAGTAGCACCAGAAGGATGGAAAACATGTTGTGCCTATTTACAAGAAAGGTAGTAAGAAAGATTTGGGAAACTATAGGCCAGTTAGCTTAACATCTCTGGTTGTAAAAGTTGTGGAAAAGTTACCGAAGGTTATAAATATATTTGAATGATAACAGGATATTGTATCACTCCCAGCATAGTTTGAGAAAGGGTAGATTATGTCAGACAAACAAACAGATAAGGAAGTTATGTAAGTTGTATAATAGCTATGGTAGCCCAATATTAGAGTATTGTGAACAAGTTTATACCCTTATTAAAGAAAAGACATATACATGTTGGAAAGAGTGCAATGTAGAGCAACAAGGATGATTTCTGTCTTTTAGAGTAGGAGCTATGAGGAGAGACTGAAGGAGTTAGGAATATTTTAGAAATGCATTTTAGAGGGGCCATGACGCAAGTCTACAAAATTTTTACATCTATTGATAATAATGAGACTAATAAATTCTTTATAGTAGACCAGGGGATGCAATAAGAAAATTAAGAAAGCATGTAATCTTGATATAAGAAAACATTCATTCAGTAATGGAGTTGTTCATTTTTGGATTGGTTTGCAATAAGAAGTTGTTGAGTGTGACTCACTTGCAACATTTAAGAAAGGATTGGACAAGTATATGGATTGCTTGGGTATTATATAGTACATCTTGACTAAGCCAAGTTGACAGGTTTTTAGTTAGTTATTAAGGTAAAAGTGCATCTCATAATTATGACAAACTTATTAAAGCTGTAGTGTTATTCAGCTGACTTTACATTAGTTTTGCTTTTGGTAGTAGCCTAGCTGGTGTCATAGTAAAAATATAGCTTCATCTCAATCACAGAGATTTCTTACTTATTGAAACTACAAGCACAAAATATTCTGAAATTGATTATGAACCTACACTTATTTGTAAACTCAAAATATTAAAAATAAGAAACTATTAAATGAAATGATGCAATTTACTTTGCACCATTTCACAAAATTATGCCTCGCTTCCTCGTAATAGGAATGAAAAAAACACTTTATGAAGTTTTATTTTGAATTATTCAATACAATCTATAGAATGTTATATATTTTACGATAATTAAGTTTTTATGATTATCAAATAATTATATATATATATATATATATATATATATAATTTATTATATATAATTATACTTATTATATATATATCATATAATTATATAATATATATATAATTATACTATATATATATTTATACTATATATATATTTTGGGTATTGTATCTACTAGAAAATGATTGCAATAGTATGAAATATAGCATTGATTGAGTTATTTAGGTCTAGGTTACAGCAATACAGATCAGGCTAGGTTTACAATCGTTGATCCATATAGTCATCTCGTTTAGGTTCCTGTTAGCATTCAGGTTTAAAAGATTTGTTAGTATACACAGATTTACTCTGTGAATAATAATTAACAAAACTTAAAATAACTGAATTATTAGGTCCTAAACTTGATACACTAACCTAGTGATCGGTAGTACCCATAAACCTAGACCTAACCTAGAAACATTAATAGTCACCCAATAATATATATATATTATATATATATATTTATATATATATTAATATATATAATATATTATATAGTATATATATTTGGTAATTGTTACCCAGAGGGTTGTCACCGAATTTTTATTTGAATCACAGGATCTACTCTAAAAAATAATAATGAAGGAATTAACAAAAAAAGAAAATTGTCGCTCTCTTTAGGAAAAAAAAGTTTACCAGCGTCGCAATATGTTAAACTCCCAGTAGGATTTTTATGTATGTTCCTTTAAATATGATCCAGATAAGCGTAAACATTTTTAAAGTTTGTTTTTGAGTTATGTTTAAAATAAATACCTTGAGAAGCTGAAAGTACAGAACCTTTTCAAGCTGGATGAATAACCATTTTGAAAGTTTACATATTCATTAATATTATATATATATATTATATATTTATATATATATATATATATGATATAATATATAATATATTGATTCAATATTTATTTATGGCATAAATCCAGAAGGGCAGAAATTATCTCGAAAAGTATGACACTTACAGAAAAATTAATTACAAATTTGGAATCAGCGTATAAGCTTATTACCAGTGTTAAGCTTTTAGTATATATATGGCCTTTATATGTAAAGTCATTTTTTTTTAAAACTAACGAAACCCTAGGGTAGACGCACTGATATCAGGGGCGGGGGTTTCGGCCTCTAGGTGGAGACGGGGGGACTTCGTCCCCTCTGTCCCCATCGGCTCGAGCCCTAATGGAAATATATGTTTCTTTGAACTTCAATTTTTTAGGGGGCTCGAGCGATGGGGGAAGAGGGGGAACGAAGTCCCCCCCGTGTCCACTAAGAGGCCGAGACCCGACTCCTGATATCTATGAGGTCTACTCTAGGGTGTTCGTTAGTTCTTAAAAATAAAATGACTTTTAAATATAGGCTATATTATATATATATATATTATATATTGATAACTATATTAATTAATATATGGAGATATATATAATTATATATGTATACTATATATATATAACTTACACACACATATAATGTTCCGCTGAGAACTAATATGTAATTGGTTTACCTAATGGGGATAATATTCGAAATGTCCCACCTTCGACTATTTAAGAAACTTTAAATATTAAATCAATATATATATATATATATTAATATATATATAATATATATCTATATATATATATATATATATATATATTTTATATTAATACTATATTAATACTATTTGGGTTGTGGTGTGTGTGTGTGTGTGTGTGTGTGTGTGTGTGCGTTTTTAGTTTCTTCTATACATAAAAAATAATAAAAATAAATTATAAAAATAAATATATAGTTGAAAACTAGATCAGAATTTTGTAATATTTATCTCTGATAGCATTGTATTGTCGTGCTACTTATCTAATAAAACTATCACTCTGACCTTTAAGGGTTATTAAAATACAATACTATCATTTTCTAGATTTTCTAACAGTGATGACAATCAATGTTGATTTTTTTTATACTATGTGACAATTTACTTAATTTTTTGTATATTCATAATTCCTTAAAGAAATCTATGAAATGTCCAAACTGCAATATATTTTGCCCGGAAAGATTGTGATTGCGGAAGTATTAGCTGTGTCTGCAGGACCAGGGATACCATCTTGCAGTTACCATTCTTTCAATTTTATGGATCATGATACCGCAGCTTATACACAGAATATTAAAAGAATTTGGAGGGTGGTTAGATTTCGTGTCCCCAAATACGGTTATAAAATCATTTCGACGGACATATTGCAGAGCTGTTATCTTAAAGAATTTATCTAACTAATAGAAGATTGTTGCGGCTTACCAACCAACACGCAGTTGATTAACAGTACTTCCTTCAGAGGATTCAGAGATAGCGATTACTGAATGGAGTTTAGTGTTTATATATTACTATTAATAATTATATATATATAATATATATTATATATATATATATTATATATATATATCTATATATATATTTATATATAGGCCTAATTTTTTTATTTATCTTCAAAAATCTTGCTTTTTCTGCTGCGATGTTTTACAATGTGCGAAACATGGCGGGCTCCTGTCAGAAAAGCTTATGGGAGGTTTTAAACTTTGCGACGCCTGGTAACTTTTTTTCCTAAGAGACCGAAAATTTTCGTTTTCACTATTCTTCATTATTTTTATTTTGGAGTCGATCCTGTGATTTTCTAAAAATTGGGGGTGCAACCCTCTGGGTAACAATTACAATTATATATAGATATATATCTTCTATATATATTATTATATAATAATATATAATATATATTTATATTTTACTATTATATATTTTATATATATATATATATTACTAATTGAATTATTGTAACTTGTTAAAATTTTAAAACAAAATTAAAAATAAATTGGGATTTTCAAATATATGTACTCAATATCATGTATTGAATAATTGAAATAAAACGATCAATAGGTATTTATCATCCCTAGATAGAATGAAGAGAGGCATAATTTTATTAGGTGTAGACTTTTTACAGCATTTATTTATTTAATAATTTATTTTAAAAAAATTTGAACAAATTTGCTGCTCTGCTACTATATTGGGTAATACTTTAGCTGAGGTGAATAACTGTTACGTAACTATTAATTAAACTATAAACTATCCCATAATTTACAAAATCGTATTCAAAATTCTTTGAAAGTTTTGGTTTACCGATTAGGCGCTATAATTTATTGAATGCATATTTTTAATTTAAAAATATGAAAAATTACGCTCCGAAAACAAAAATTTGACTAATTTCGGCGTTTTTTTTTAGGGATAACACTTATACGATGAGTTGTTTCTGATATTTTCCGATTATTTATATATCGATAATCAAATAATTTTCTTTCGATTAATTTTTTTACGATTATTCAAATTAACGATCAATGACCATAGACATATATTTTACTGTATTGAATATACAACGTAAGTTAATTAAATAAAAATAAAAAAGATTTGATTAATAATGAACAGCCAGAGACTGAATATACAAAATTATATAATACTCTTAACCAGTATATATATATATATAATATATATAATATATATATATTATATATAATATATATATATATATATATATATATATAATTATATATAATTATATTATATATATATATATAATATATATTATTATATATATATAATATATATATATATATTATTATATATACTTATTATTATTATATTTATATATATATAATATTATATATATCATATATCTATACTATTATAATATAATATATTATATATATATTATATATATATATATATATAATTTCAGGTATATATATATATAATATAATATATATATGATATATGCGGTAATGTCAAATTTTTTTCTTACGTCCTTTGGTGAAGTTTTGTTATAATGGAAAAGGTAAATTTACCAAGGAAAGAGAAATAAGTTATTTGAAGTTATTGAGAGGAAGATCGTAGAGCATTAAGTTCTTTTCTTTCTTTTAATCTTGTATATTTTATTTTTAAAGTTTTTTAAACAATTTTATTTTAAATATCTAACGTATTGGTGCTAAAAAACAATGTATCAAATTGTATCTTAAGATATTTTCATTAACTATCTGAACACCTGTAACTGTATTCCCTCACATTACATGTAAATACAAAGTAATTACATTCCTGTCAACCAGTGTGTGTTAAATAAGGTAACTACTTTGGTGATAATGATAAATAATATTATTAATTTAATTTGAAAGTATGATTACTTAGATTTAGGTTCGTTATGTAACGTTAATGATTAGTTCAGGTTTAGGTCTATATTGGTTAGTTAATTAGGTTAGGCCTACTGTTAGAAGTTAGTTGGGTTGTATAGGTTAGGTTGGTTCCGTTAAGTTAGGTTAGGTTAAGTTAAATTAGGTTGATAGGTTACGTAGGTTTGCTAGATTCATGGGGTAGATTGATACGAATTTCAATTAAGTTAAAAAAGTCGCATGTTAAATAAATTAATTTATTCAAAGTTTGTGCTAATTAATTCAATATGCATTGGTGAACAAAACATGGCGGTGGAAAGTACGTTGAGTGTTTTTAAATATAAATAAAATACAAAAGGAATGAACATAAAGATGATTGATTTCATATGATCGCGGTATTGGGGGATGTAAAAGAAATTAAGGAAAATTCTTATTGAAATACTATTAAAGGATATCTGCAGCAAATTTTAGATACATAAGTGTATATTATATACTATCTATATTAGTATACTATCATATATATATATATATATAAATATCTACTATATATTATAATTTGGCGAAATCATTATGCATTCTTATATATATCTCTATATATCTACTGTTTCATATGTGAATATATATATTTATTATAAAAAGGAATGTAATGTTGACATTATAAAACTTCAACTTCCATTAAAATATAACTTTATTTATTTAAAGTAATTTTTTACACAAACGTTTTTTTTAAAAATTTAAACTAAGTTTTAAAAATTTAACTAAAATTTTATGAGTTAGAGGAAAACGTAAGGATTTATTGACATGAGCCATATATATATGATAATAAGTTTATATATATATATATATATATATATATATAGATATATTATATGGTATATATTTTCTCAATTAAGTAAATATAATTATACTATATTATATATATATATAGCTTTATATATATAGGCAATTTTCTTAGATAAGAGGAATAAAAGTACTGACATAAAACGTTACTGAAAATGTGCTAGAGATTTATAATTTAACGGTACACTGAAGCAACATTAAATTTTTAAAATATGTTCTTATTATTTTATACTATATCTATATATATTATATTATTTTATATATATATTATATATAATATATTATATATACTATATAATGCACGGAGTAGGTTTATATATTTTATATATATACTATATAATATATTATATATACTAGAACTAAGTGAATGTGTGTGGTGTTGATTGTGTGTGTGTGTGTGTCTAAAAGTGACATCATGTTTTGAGATAGCGGAGACTATAGTGTTATTTTGGGAATCAGCAGGAAAATTTTAAGGAATGATTTATTTTTTTTTTTTTTTTTTTTTTTTTTTTGAATTTATTCGTCGAGAAATAATTTAAAAAAAAATTTAATTTTACGTATTAGGGGGACTCAGGTATCTACTTTTATTAAAAGCAATACCAAGTGTAAAGGAAGTAAAATTATTCTTATTTTTTTTTAAACTAAAGGAATACCATAAGGGGTTAAACCGCAAAGATGGCAGGTCGGGGTTCTCGGACTCCCAGGTAGGCGACGGGGGACTTCGTCCCCCTGTCGTCCACGTCGGGTCGAGCCCCCTAAATGGGGAAATAAATTTTTTTTTGAATATTTCCGACGAATAATTCCTGCAAAAAAAAAAAAACAAAAAACAAACATTAAAAACCCTTCCTTAAAGTTTTCCGCTGAATTTCCTAAGAATATTGTTGTTTACTGTTGGTGCTGCCGTTCTCGAGTTACATGATGTCAGCTTTAGACACTCTGACCTTGTTGTTCCTACTCTTCTATTATGAAAATAACTTTATTATATTACTATTATTATTTTATTATTTATTATTATTTTATTGTTATAATATTTAAATTAATAAATCAAATCGTCTGAATCCATTTCAAAGTTTGGCAATTCTGGATTATCAGTTGTTGTTTCGCTCAGCTCCTTCTCAATTTCCTCCACTGCCACTGGTTCTAAAGCAGGAGTTAAGGGTCGTGTCAGAAGTTCTATAAAAATTGGAGTTCGGTCTGGCTCGTATCTAGGAAATTGGCCATTTATATAAATATATATCTATATATATATATAATGTATATATATAATATATATATAATATTATCTATATATCTATAATAACTTTATATAACTATGGAAACATTGGTTTCTAACTTTCTATATTAATATATCATATATATATATATATATTATTATATCATATATATAATACATAATAATATACTAGGGCTGGTTCGAATAACCCCCCCCTCGAATATTCGTAATCGATAATAATACTTGATATTTTTAGTGATACAAATTACATTTTCCGATTTTTTAAAATAATTTTTTGATACAATGTGGAAGCAACTTTTAACTCAAATCTGGTAAGTTAAAAAATGATTAAAGTTCAACTAAAAGAAATGAGAAGCACATCGAAGCAGAGAACATTCATATATCTGACTGTGGGCTGCTAAAGGGTATAGACAAAGTTAAGGGTGATGTAATATAGGCCTCTATTGTAGATAACCATTCTACAAACTTTGTCAACCCTGAGAATGGGAGCTCATACACAGAAGATTGAATCATTATGATTTAGGCGAACCAACGCTAAAAAGGAAAGTGTACAGCTAGAAATTTACTTAAGGTAGCTATTTGTTTGAATTAATGATGGAGGAACAAACAAAGATCGAGATTTATGTTGAACAAATTCTTTGTTGTATATTGCTATAATTTTCAGCCACCAAAATCAAAAGATAGTAAGACTTTTATTTTATATAATTTTATATTTCAATAAATAATAATTTAAATTTTCTTTTATTTTATTAAATTAAATTTTAAAAAATAGCTAATTTAAAAAAAATAAAAGAATATAGGTAAAGATAATGTACATTTGATAACATATTATATAATATCGACAATGTTTAAATTTTATTAAACAAAAAATATCGATATAGATATCGATTAAATATCGAAGGGGGGGTTAATTTACTTATTACGAAACCGGCCATATAATTATATATCTAATTATATATTAATATATATATATATATATATATATATATATATAATATATATGTACGTACTACTATAATATATTAATAATATATATATATATCTTATATTATTATATATATATTATTATATATATATTATATATTATATCTATATTTATTATATCAAGAGGTCGAGCGCTTCCGCAATTTAAGTCCGCATTCCGCAATTCCGCAATTGCGGGATACCAAAATAAATTGAGGAATGCGATTGCGATAATTTAGAAAAGTGCGGGAATTGCAGTTTCTGCGGAATGCCTAAATCATTCGCAATTGCGGAATTGCGGAAATAGCCGATTCCCGCATTCCGCAATTCGCAATTAGAGGATACAGCCCTAAGGCTTTATTTTTTCTCATCCTTAATTTATAAACATTAATGGACGAAACACCGGATTTAATTCCGTCTACAGAGTGATGAACTCAACCATTTGGCAAATGAAAATAAATTCATATTATTTGGCATTTTGGATATATATTATACTATATATATATTATATACTATAGTATATATATATGATATATATAATATATATAATATATTATACTTATATTATATAGTATATATATATATTAATATATATAATATTTATATTATATTATATTACTATATATATATAATATGGTATATATAAGTATTATATATTAATTAGATTATTTGAAAAAACATTTGGAAAAATTTTGAATCTCCTGTTGTCGCAAATGACGAAACTTTTTTGATCTGATTACTAAAAGCATCTATTATTGCAGGTGCCATAAAAAAATTCCACGCCAATCTGTTTCAGTTCTGTGTGTGTCACGAGACTCTGTATGTCGGTTGGCTCGCTATCACAGCTGATAAGCAATAAAAAGTAGATCACTCTATAAAATCGACTCACATTGATTATTTATAATTCGATATCTTTACATTATTAATTTATAAAAATGACTTATGACAAAAGTAAAAGTGTCAAACCTTTGCATCACATGCAGCTAAGTTGTGAAAAGTCTCTTTCAGGTAATAAAGCTACTGCTCCAGTCTGGCCGAAGATAGATCAGTGTTCTACCACTATCACAGGTCAGGTGTTTGGCGAAGCTGATTATAGAAGTAGCGAAGATGCGAGCGACAGTCTAAATTAAATCTATTTTGCCTGAACGATAAGATCGTACTGATAGTATGTTATGCTTCTCTTGTG
>JABUQX010096141.1:0-17500 GCA_015478945.1 Trachelipus rathkii | reverse complement strand
ATTCACTATTCTATATTATAGGTATCATCTTCATCCATAAATTCATTATTCCATATATGATATATATATTCATATATATATAATATAATCATATATTACCATAAAACTCTTAAAAGAGAAACATACAAACTATCTTACAATTATATAAAAATTTATTTACATTCAAGTATTATATATCATAGGCCTAATTACTTTTTATCTAGCCATTGGACAAAATTTTTTTCCATATATATTAAGTACGGTATATGATTATTGTGTGTGATAAGTGATCGGTTACATATGGTTAGCTATATCTGTTTTTGAGTTTGCATATTCTACCATCAAGTCTTACGTTATAATTCCTATGATAGTTCTATTATTTATTTATCCCGTCCACCCCATATAATAATTGGTGATACAACCTACGTTGCCCCAATGTTATGTTAAATTAACTTGATAATTTTACTTTGTCGGAGTACATTAATAATCCTATTTTTCTTTACCGTTTATCAGTTTGAATGAAAAATGTTAGTAATAAGTAAATTTAACCACCAATGTAAATTGTTAATACCATGAGGTTTAAGATAGGTGACTGATATGTTCTATCTTAATACACATAAAGTAGATCAACCGTTTAATTAAAGTATTAATGATCCATTTATAAAACCATCAACAGAAACCCTTACCATTAACGAGTTTATGTAGTTATTGCACCTCATTAGTCACGTAAGTTACAGAATGATGTGTGTGGTCTAGTCGTCAGTATCATCAATTTCACCTTTTATGAAGTAATGATTAGTGAAAACCCACTTAAACTTGGCAGAACAACCACGGTCGACTTTGGTGTTGACTTCTACTTCGGGCACACTGTAATAAGGCTGTTTTCCACAAGATTTTGCATCAACTCATTAGTAAACAAACTCTATAATTCAAAAAGTGCCAGTGAGTTGTTCTCACTTTTTAATATAAATCAACCAGCCGCACAATCACACCAGAGAGATCACATTTATACACGGTTTCACGTGATGTATTTGCGACCTACTTCTTATCCTGTTAACATACAATCAACTTGTTTATCTATGTTATATATATATACTGGATGTATATATAAGCTTGTATTTTATTTTTGCTGGGTGCACTACAATGTTGTGTTTTTGTGTATTTATTTAATAAAGCAAAGATAACTAATGCTACATCATTATAGTTATCTATAATACATGTCTTGTGGGTGGATGAAGATTATAACATTTCACTTCTCTTGTTAGATATTGAAAGAAGATTGATAGAGGCACGTTATTTGATAAAATCTGACCACATTTAATGCTATAGATAAACAAAATGGTTTGTAGTTGCCTGAGATGGTGGTCCGTCAATATATTTAGTGAATACGTAAATATTACCAAATATATCATTTCTACTATGGATATTATTAGAGAAAAAAGATCATTCTTTAAACATATTTGCACTGTAGATGATTATACGGTACTTCGAACGGTAAAATCTACACTCTATTGTAATCCTTAAATGTATCGCTGAAAATCCAGATATATGATTAGTTAATATAATTCAAGATTAATACTTATTATTGTATTTTTAATCTAGTCACTTATCTATTATGTTTTTTTAATCATGAAGAACATATTACTATTATTCATGAGTAGCATTTTATCCAATTGATAACCTTATACTATGTATAATCCATCCGTTATTCCAGTGAAATTATTTTCCGTGATGCTGTGTATATAATGCAAAATTTGTTAGAGCTTGACATAGCTTTCCGGTTTATAAACCTCATTCATCGTTCCATCGCCTGGAGTTTAAACGATATTTATTTCACTTGGTTATGATTGGTGTGTTTAGTTTAGATACGTGTATAGTCGTTGAGGTGGTGTTAAATGAATAGATTTGTTGTGTTAGTTAGCGTTGTGTTGATGTTTGTGATGTAGGTGTGTGGTGTGTGTGGGCTTTGTATAGTGTGATGTTGTATGGTTGTTGTTAATGTGTGAGGAATTGATGATATGAGTGAAGGAGGTGGTTGAGTGTGACAACTTGCAATTACCAATTACTTCGTTAAATATTATTAATCGTTTATAGTACTTTTAAATAACTGAGAGTGGATAACAATATTTTATAACCATCTGTTATTTAGTCTTATAAATCCCTATATATATTCTAAGTAGTAATATATACCACATTTATAAATTAGCTCCTAGTGTTACAGGTACCGTTGAGAGTCTTAATGCTAATTATTTTATATAGCATGTATTAACATTTCATTGTGTTCTTTAGTTTTATATTGTAGACAAAAAATTTAAATTGAAACTATCTTTCCTTACTTATATTTAGTAACATGTTTTGAATTTACATATAATTGAAACTAATGTGTATATAGTGTTTAATTTAATTTATTTATATAATAATTTAATGTTGAACATGATCTATGATTACAGTTTTACTCTTTTAACACTTGGTGTTAAGTGTTGAGATTATCATTATGATATTATGTAATACAGCTGTTGTAATATTCAATTCACTTATCTACACTTACTAGCATGATTATATGTGAGTTTTGTTAATATATTATGAGATTGCTTTAGTTTCGCATACTTTTTTCAAAAGGATTGCAATAGGAATATATTTTTTATATTTTTAGCATATATATATAGTATCTATTATACCTATTAATTATTAGTAGCTTTAATTATATTAAACTATTCATCGATAGTACCTCTTATTTAATTAATTTAGGATTTTCCACGATTCGTCACTAAACATTCGAGTTCCTACCTGGATCTCACTGTTCTCCAGTCTCAAGTATCAATATTTTACCACTTATATATCCACTTTACCTATATATACTTAATATATATTATATAATATTATAATATTAATAGTCCGTTGTTAATTACTAAACTATTATAATTAGATATGTATATTAGTTTAAGATGGACCCTATAGCCTTAGACCAAAGTTTGAGTAAATTTTAGAATAGTTTTTTATGATATTTTTTGAGAAATAATATTGTTTAAATTGAATTGTTTATTTGTATTTATTTTAAGAGTAGATAAATACCATCATTACTATTATATTAATAGAGTGAATTACATAGTGTGAGAGATTAAGAACAAACAAATTACATTGTATAAAACTGATTTTTATATAAATCCGGAAACTTTCGTTTACTTATTTTATATTTGGTTCTTCAGATATGGGCTTTAATATATGTTTTACGATGTGTCGTATGTGTATAAGTGATTAATAATATATATAAATTCATAAGTTTACTAGGAGTTATATTAGAGATAACATAATGTTGCTGTAAAAGTTTCACGAAACAAAAGTATCGTTTTTTATAATACTGGGAAAATAACCTTTTTTCCGAAGAATGTATAAATTATACTTATTACTGTATCACCAAGTATAAGAATTTACCGTTTTCCTTGTTTTAAAACATAAACTATTACCGTCATAACAAAAGAAGCTGCATCTTTATTTAAACACTAAATGAATAACTACAGCATATCTTTTATCGATCATCTGCGTATTTAATAATACAAGAAGTAGAAAACAAGAAAATGAAAAGTAAAAAAATATAACGCAACTTACAAGAAGTAGCGCCTAGGAAAGTAACACATAGATCAACATAATACGACCGACGCAGACTCGTGTCCTCAGATGAAATGAGGGTAGTAACTAGGATTTGGAGGGCATTACATCAGCCGAGAGAGAGTATCGGCAGTTGCAGAGACAATCAATTTTGAGAACTTACTTGCATACTTCGCTAAAATGATGTTAAATTTGGCTGTGACTTTAGGCCCAGGTAATGGATAATTCATCTCAAGCATTGAAGGTAGTTGTTATTAGTAAGTTTGTATATTATATACAAGAGTAAAATGAATAATAAATAGAGTATTTATTTTTCTTTTCATTCTCATACATATAAAAATATCACGTCCGACAAATATAAACTTGGTACCGAAATCAATGAAAGTATTTCTCTATACTGTTACAAGAATAGCCGAGATATTCGAAATCGTACAATACATTCATCGAACAAGACCCATTTATTTATATTTCGAAAACTTTTGATCCACTAAACTAATGTTACCAATTTCCACACAAAATTCATATAAGAGATATAAACCTTACCGTGAAGATCTACTTTCTCCAATATATTTTACCTACCTATTACATCATAAAAAGTTGTTAGTTTAGAACCGGAAAGTTTTCTATAACGTAGTTACAAACTATAAATCAATTGGCACCCGCAGTGGCTTTTACAAGTACCGATGATTCGTACTACCCTGTAGAGTCACTTACCTGTAACAATACCTTCTTCTCCTACACTCAATCTATACCATACGATTCTCTTACAATATTTACGTCTTAGAGTACCTTATCCTACCACAACAATTAGATCACTCGACTCTTGACACACTTGTAGCCATGTTTATACTTTTCACACTATCCTTTTCCCTTATTTCTTCACACTGAAGAGCATCTATTTGATATAGTTGGGCAAGTAATACAGGCCACAATCAAGTGCTATAATATTACTTAACATATACTTTTAATTACCTCATATTATTACAAAGGGTCGGCGCATCCCAATCCTCGATGGTAGGTCCTATGGTATCTCTCACCACTGTATACACAGGAAATCTCAGGCATCCGAGATATCATTATACCGCTCCTCCTCATCCAAACGCCGAACGCTACCATTATACACAGACTCTACATTACCCAGTGTAAGAGACGGGAATCACTCTTGACACAGAGTTCACGATCTCACTCCACTCATACCGGGGACTTATCCTCATTATTTCCACAACTCCAGCGTCTCTTGCCTAAATTCCCATACGACATAGTATAATTACCTTTAACAAGTATGTCCTAAGTCTTTTTGATACTGAATCCCTAATTTTTATTTTTATGAGAGATAGAGAGAGATGTACCCTTCTCACGGGATAGCTCGAGGTGCAGAGAGAGCAAGATAGCATCGTGGCACACTAACGGGGAACTGTGAGAATTTAATCGCGTTTACATCGTATAATTAGCTTACTAAATTAATTACATTAAAATATACACCTTCATCTCCAGAGTTTATCTATTTACGTGAAGAACAAGACTTGCCTTCTAAATTAATTTCAAAAATTAGGACCGAATTACTTGTAAACTCCTATCGGCGCTTAGGGGGCACACACTACTATAACTGCCTATAATGGATATATAATACCTATCGTTCACCATAACTTTTCAGAGAGGGGAAAATTCAAGAGCCTATTCTTTCCATATCAACTTCAATCTGCTAGAACAATGTAGTATGATTACACGAAAGTATTGAAGAATAGCGGCATACCGATAATAAACTATCATCATACCCTTGCTGTTACAAGAGTTTATTATCATAATGACGTACTATCCGATACCCGGATGCGCAAATCGGATGGCAAGCAGTCTAGACGTGCCGTTAAACCGAATCTCACTTTACCAGGGATCGTAAATTACGCCCACACGCTTTATATCGATTTCTCATTCGGAATCGTCATAGATATGGTCTAATACATTGAATAATAATAGTGTTATGTTATAGTCCGCACTCTATGAGTGCCTTATCTGTTGCTAGTGTAGGGCGTGATTATGCAATAATCCCTGTGGCGTGTAAAGACCAGAGGTATATATAATAAAGAAATCGCCACAATACAGCTCGTTGGCCTAAATCTCAATCCATTCTGAACACAAAACTTAGGAGAGCATACAGAATATATCGGCGAAACTACCTTACCGTGTGTTCCCGTAATAACTAACTTTAAATTCCTGACAGTTGCTTGAGATTTGGTAATATTTTAGCCATTTTATAATAACAAATGTTTTTGGTAGGTTAAACCAAATTATTATTTTCAATAACTCATACAAAAGCACTAGATCCTTTTCTTTCAGGTATTGGGAATGACAATGGTGGAATAGAAACAATAAAGCTGAAAATCTAGAAAACCTTGAAAAAAATCATTTATGAAGATCAGTGATCTGAAAGGTAGCTTTAATATTTGATAGCCGTGATCATGTTGTTAGTCCAATTTCCGATCTGCTGAAGATGAATATTTTTTCTCAAAAGCCAAAGAAAATTTATCAAAGTGGAATATGAAATGAAAGATTCAATAATGAACCAATATTATGACATTAATGAGTGATTTGAGAATGCAGAACGGTCATCATCTTCAATTTTTAAGAAATTCTTACCAAGTTGAAACAATAAGAGTGAGATCTCAAAACCATCAACGTCAACCTTCAATTTATCTAAGGTCTGCTATTGCAGAAATATTTTTAAGTTATCATACTGAAGAGAGTTACGAAAGGGAAAAGAAATGAAAAGAAAACAACAAAAGTCAAATATTTATAAAAAATATATTCATAAAAAAAGTTATCTTATTCAAAAAATATTTAGACAAAAGACTACTAGAAGAGAAAATTGTTACTTCACAAAGAAATAATTCCAGTGCAAGTTAAATTTAAATTCATTTTATACCGACTTTAATATTATATTTCTGCTAGTCAGTTTGATTTACGGACGGTTTTCTCGGAGGGGGGGAGAGGGGGAAACCTCATATGGAGCGGGTTTACTTAAACATTCCCACGGATAACCATCACATCTACAAGAAATTACTTCCGAAGCGGAGCGGTAGATCTGTCAAGAGTGTTGTCAAGCTTGGAGAGTGTTGCAGGAGCACCACCCAACTGAGTCGACTTCATCTCAGCCCATCCTTGTACATACAAAATTGAATAAATCTGTGCCAATCAACTACATAGGAGAGACAAATGACTTTGACCGGAGACTATACCAGCACAAATATGACCTCTCCATAGATTAATCCGACTCAGCCTTGGTAAAAAATAGGGTCTTTACTTAATCATCTCATAGACACCACTCGTCACAATATTTTGCAAATCAACTCCAATACATCATATCGCAAATTCCCTGAGAGTTCTGCATCTTCAATTGCAGGGGCAGAACCATGAACAACACAGAGGGGGAAGTTAAATTTGACACCATCTTAAATAATATTCTAATGACTGATAAAAAATGGCAACCATGGCTGAAAAAATCAAGCTTTCTCAACCAACTAGATCGCCACAACTTTGATTGAGGTCTCCACTTCCAATTTTTTACGATCTCCGTCATACGATTGAACAAAGTGCAACCTAAAGCACAGAAAAGCTTTTCGTTTTTAGTTTTAAAATAATGTTTGTTCTTTAAAAAAAATTTGTTTTTAAATGAAGTATGGTTCAGCCAGCTCTTGTAAGGGTTTCCTATTCCAAACTATAAGTTGGTGAGTTAGCCTGTAGGTATATTAGGCAACTTTAAATATAGATATATAATATATATATATATATAATATATAACTGGATAGTGTAGGTATATTATACATATATATATATATATATATATATATATATATATATATATATATATATATATATATATATATATATATATATATATATATTATAAAATATTATGGACAAAGTTACTTAACGCCCACAAGGAACGTGAGAGCAGCTTCGTATCAAAAAAAAATTTTCACAGGTAGCATCTTATGATACATAAATTAGATGTTCTAGGGTCGAAATTTTTTTTTTTTTTTTTTTTTTTTTTTTTTTTTACCTGTTCTGGAGGGGCGAAAAATTATATATATAGTTATTTGTAAAGGTATTACCACGGCAATGTAGGGCTCGAGCCGACGGGGAAACATAGGCGGGATACGTTTTCCATACCCCGTAGGGAAGGGGCGGAGGAACCCCGCGACACCCCAAATACCAAAGAGCGGGAGGTTCCGGAGACCCTCACCGGAGGGGGGGGAATAGTCCTACCCCGTAGTTCCCCGGGAAGGCCGAGAGACCGCCGACTCCTGCCAGATCCGGGTGCGGTTTAGACCCTTGGGGGTATTCTTTAATTACATATGTTCCTTACTAAAATTTTACCAGGATTCCAAAAATGTATTCCTTTTCGCTGTAGCTATTGTAGTTTTTGAGGACCCCTTCGTTATTAGGCCTTTTACCCATTACATTACTTGCAGAAAGAAAAAGAAAGAACAAGTCTCATTCAGTGTGTACAAAGCAGCAGTCACAGCTAGCAAAATTTTTCATGAAGGATGTGCTTGTAAGTTTAATTAGTCCTGAAGGTATCTTCACACAAGAAAGCAATAGAAGAAAATAGAAAAATCATTTCGTCAGTCATTTCAGGAGTACTTGAACTGTTTTTCATGCGGCACATAACGACTTCCCTTTGGGGGATAAAAGATTCCTCATTGAACGTTTTTTCTCGAGGACTTTTCATTCACACTGAGACACTGAAGCCACAGTCACCCCGTGAAAATATTATTCAGATTGTCCCAGAAAGTTCTCACTATACTCAATTACCCTTACATACTGTGGATCTATATTCTAAAACCATCACATACCCCTTGGACTCTCTTCTTCAAACTGTAAATTTAACCCTTTTAATTTTTAGCACCTTACACAAATCATAAAAATCTTATCATTAGCTCTTGTACCACAGATCACCTCGATTGAGAATGGCAATTCCTTCTCTTCCCCTCTCATTCCCCTCTACTCAAGCACACACAAACACACACACACACACACACACACACACACATTTCATCTCAAACCACTCGTCTTCCCCACTTCCTTTCATCTTTGCTTCGGTCGCCGAAAATATCAAATTTACCCATTTTCTAAATGTACAATCCATCACCATTACTCTAACTTTCCAAATTTATTCCTCTAACCCACTACACCACACACACACACACACATACTACTAATATATAATATATAGAGAGTGGAGTGTATATATATATACATACATACCTATATTTATCATTACTATATATATATACTAACGATATATATACTATATATAGTATATATTATATTATATGAGATAAACTACTTCAAACGTAGTATTTATTTTTATATAGAAAGGAAAGCCCTTGGATTAAAATTGGTCCATTTATTAGTTACATCAAAACTCTAGAAAGACAACATTATTGATTTAATCATATTGTGTCGTTCTAATTTTGGTGCTACTATTAATAAATGGAAAAATTTAATCCAAGGCTTCCTTTCATGTATATATATAATATATATATATATATATATATTATATATTATCATATATATATATATATATAGTATATAGTATATATATATATATTATATATATACTATATATATATATATATATATAATATATTATTATATATCATATTATATATATTTAATGAAACATTAATAAGAGCTTCGAATTTTATTGTAAGCAAATTATAACTCTTTTTGAAGGTAATGCATAGAGTGTCTATTTTTCGTTTTATCAAATTCATTAGGCGAAACACGAGCTGCCAGTCGAAATAATTGTCGATTAATTGCAAAGTGCAATGACATCCAAAAGGGGAAGGTTTTTGATGATTTATTCAGCGTTGGCGTTTAAGATATGAACATTCGGGCGAGATCCAAAAACAACGAATGACGACATTAAATGATCGAGTTCTGGGTGATTTTTTTAATTATGGAAAAGTAATTGGGCAAATGTGAGTGACTTTTTTTTTTAATTCATTTTAAAATCAAATTTCGTTGCCATGTCAACAAATCTTATTTTTAATTTTAGTTTTTCCCTTTTTTAATTGAAAATAAAATTTTATTCCTCTAAGTTATGAATAGAATTGGGAAATTAGCCGATTTGTGGCAACATTGAGATTATTGAGGATTAATTAACGAACGTTAGGACTATGCATTATAATTTTTATTTTAGTGTGAAATATTAACAGCTAAAAATTAAGCGTAGAATGAATAAATCAATAATTAAATATTCATTCAAAGATTAAAAACAAGAGCATAGAATGAGTATGAATGAAAATGTGAAAAAAAAATGTTTAATGGAGTAATCTAAGATTTCATAATAATTTGATATTTAGGGTCAAAGGTGGAAGAATCCTGAAGGATATCTGAAGAAGGAAGAATCTTTTGGTTCTATGTTCAGTGAATAAAAGAATTCATGTTGGAAAGTCCTCGTATTTTTCTAGTTCCCCTTATTACCCTTACCCATATATAGAATTCCTTTTGGCACAACAATGGCTATTTCCTCTTTTAAATATCAAACAATAAAAATATTTATCTGTGTTCGGTCAGTAACAACTAAACATTTCCGAAACTTTACAAGTCCTTGATGCGTATCCTCATAACTGCAACCAAATACAGAGAAAAGACATTCTAAAATGAGTTGATGCACACAAGGCTGGTAACCTGTTCCTATCAAAGGGGCCTTCAAATGCTCCTTCTGATATCACCTGCACTTTTCCTCTTAATAATCATAATTAAATTATTAATTCTTTGTTCACTTTTAACTTAAATTGAGTTATAATTCGAACACCATCAAACATTAAAATACCACAAAAGAGGATTTGGTTGTTCACACGACCTAAATTTACGAAATGTTTATAGAAAGGGAATTTTTTTATAATCTTTTAAGAGTTCATTTCGAACTGGCAATCTATCGTCAACTGTTGAAAGTGATGGTTGCAGCATATATTATATATATACTATATACTATAGGTATATATTATATATATATAATATAATATAGATATTATACTACTTATATATATATATAGATACTAATATATATATATAATATAGTATATTATATATATTATATATATATTGCTCCAACAATAGAAACACTAACAACAAACAGTTTCTCGAAATTCTCATTATTAACAGCTAAAAAAAATTAATTAAAAAAAATTAAAACAAATAAAAAAAAAAGAATAAGAAAACGTTGAACATGGGAGAAAGATTTTCTTACAAATTCATTTCATTCACGAATGTAAAAGTTTTTTTATTATTATTAGATTTAGTCTGCTTTTAATATTTCATTTCATTTTTTATAGTTTTATATATACAGTTTAATATTTTTTATTTTTCTGCCTCGAAATTTGGGAAAAAAAGCTATTTTATTTTGACTCTAAATAATTAATTAAGAACTAATAATAATTAATGAATGAAATAAGTAATTAAATTTGCATGCAAAGAAAAATTAAATTTAAATAAAGATTTAACAATAATATAACAATAATTATTTTATAAAAACTACTATACTATATAGATATATAATATATAATATAGTATATATATACTAGTATATATATATATTCTATATATCTATACTATACTATATATACTAATATATATATATATAATATATATAATATATATATATACTATTATATTATATATCAAAAAAAAAGACCCCCTAAAAAAAAAAAAAAAAAAAAACTTTACATCTAAATTAAAACATTAAAACAATTTTTTTTAAATAAAAAATGATCGATGGGGAAATTTTTTGTAGGCCTTCGGAGCACAAAGCACTTTATTCAACAAAAAATCCATACGCCAATTAATCAACCTAGGGAAATTTCTTGCTTTAAAAAAATCTTAGTTTTCAATATTGGAATAAGGGTGTCTTTTTTCTTGTTGTCAGCAAAGAGTTAGCAAATTTCTTATTCAGTCGTACAATATTACTCAGAATAACATCCATTCTCATCTCACCCTCCAAAATATTAATATGTTGATTTTTGGTGCTATATATTTTAAAACTCTCTAAAAGTTTTCGTTTAAAATTACTATTACTACGTCTGGATGATATCAAAGTTTTTAACATCAATATAGTGATCAAATCTAAAATATTTAAAATATATATATATATATATTATATTATATATATATATATATACTATATATATATATATATATATATATATATATATATATATATATAAAATGTATATATATAAAAGATACTTATATGATATATTTATATTATATTAAATATATATATATATATATATATATTATTACTATAATATATATATATATATATATATATATATTATATATATTATATATATGATATAGAGACGAGAGGAGAGAGAGAGAGAGAGAGAGAAGAGAGAGAGAGAGAGCGCTACTCTTTAAAGGTTGTTACATAAAAAGACATGATGTCGAAAAATCGCCGACTACTCGTGGCACCCCGCAGTGTCACGTGTTAGCTAAAGCTCCAATAGAAGGAGTGCAAGAGTTGCCAAAGGCCTCTTTTTTTTCCATGCTCCAGAATTTTTTAAATTTTTTTCTTTTTTTAAGGGACATGAGCGACGGGGGACAGAGTGGGGGACGAAGTCCCCCCCGTCGTCCCCCGATGAGGCCGAGAGGACCCTGACTCTTTCCATCTTTGCGATTATATCTTCTTGGTGTATTCCTTTAGTTAAAAAAAAACTGTTTTTTCAGCAACTCTGACGCTCTATTGCCTTGAAATAATCGAAAAAAATCGATTACATCGTTCGTTCAAAATATATCGGTTAACATCCTTTTAATGGACAAGTTCCTCTACTATATATATATTAATATTATATATATATATATATATATATATATATATATATATATATATATATAATATATATATATATTATATGTAAAGTAAAGAAAAAATACTGGAGCGATGAACGGAAGATAATGGAACACATAGAAGTGTTTGTGAAGGAAGCGACTAGGCGGAAACCCTATGCATTAAGATGGATCGGGAAGGAGTGAGAAAAAGCATACACCTTGGTGAATGAACAAAGCGTAAGAATGGTGTGAGACAAAGATGGTAGCATTGAGAAAGATGGCTTAAAAACAGAAGTGTACATCCAGAGCCGTGTACGTGGAAGCAAGAAATGAAGCGGAAGAGTGAAGAGGAGGCAAGAAGAGGAGGTGGCTGAGAAGCTAGCAAAAGAGCTGATGGATGATATGAAGTAAAGCAAGAAGAAGATTTTATAGAAGAGCAAAGAGGAGAGTATGTAATATCAAGATAGAAATTGGTAATACATTGGTTAGCCCTGAGGAAAAAAAACAAAAGTGTGTTGGATCAGTCAGCTACTTGTATGGAGTTGCTGAATGGTGGAAGGTGCAGCCGGTAAGAGGCAAGGGGAAGAGAGAGGAGGAGAAGAGAAACGAAGAGGGAGTGAAGGAGGAGGTTATAACGGAGGAGGAATTTGTTGAGGCGTTAGGGAAAATGAAGAGCGAAAGACTCCTGGTGCAGGATGGGATACATATTGAATTGCTGAAGGAGGGGAGAGGAGCTGAAAACCTTGATGCTAGATTTCTGAACAGGTGTTGGTGGAGAGTAGAGTGCCGGAAGGTTGGGGAAGGTCGATAATAGTTCCCATTTATAAACGTAAGGGGGACGCAGGAAATTGTAAAGAATTAGAGTAGAGGAATCTCACTATGATCACAGGGCGAAGTTATATGAAAGAATATTCGTCACAGAAAAATTAAGATTCAAAAATAGAGCCGAGATTAGGTGAAGAGCAAGTATGGGTATAGAGGTGGCAGAAGGCACTACAGATTTTAATTTTCGCATTGAGAATGATACAGGAAAGACATGGGAATACAACAAGAAGGCAATACGCCTTCATAGATTTGAAGAAAGCATTTGATTCTGTACCCAGGGAGAACCGATTCTTATTATTGGAGGAGGATTATGAAGTGAAGACAGACTGATAACGCACCTAAGTAAGAAGTACATATGGTGAATAACTTTAAAGTAGGTAAGAACAGGATATAAAACGAGGAATGGTTTGAGGGAAAAAAACTTTAGTAAGGCAGGGTAGTGTGTTGTTGCCGATACTGTTTATAGCGTATTTGGACACAATCATAAGAGGTGTAAAGGAGGGTTATAGGAGATTGACGGAGACATCATGGGTACACGCAGATGATTGGAGTGTTGGAGTGGGAGGATGTGAGAGTGTCTGAAGCAATTGGTGCGGGTTTCGCCAGAAAAATTGAGAAAGTTGGAAATTTAAATAGGAATGATGGAGAAAACAGACAATAATGATCAGTAAGTAAGGATGGGGGAGGAGGAGGAGCTGTGGAGGACGTGGAAGGTAGACAGTAGAGAGATTAAATGTGGACAGATATAAATACCTAGGTAGACACATTTGGAAGATAAGGAGGGACTGTGCAAAGGAAAATAACGAGTAGGATTGATGCAGTATGCGCAGACTGTAAAGCAGTATCCCCATCTTGCAAAAGATAATTATATGAACAAAGAGGTGAAGAGAGCAATATACGAGGGAAGTGTTGCACCAATACCTGTTGATTGGGAGGGCAGAAGACATGGAGGCATGCACGAGAGAGGAGAGTAGACATTCTGACAGTGAAGAGAATGTGATTCGAGGACGGTAGATTGGGAATAGACGAGGAGAGAAGAGTGAGAAACGAGACAGTGAGGGAGAGCGTGGCTGTGAACCCATGATGAATAAAGTGGACGCCAGCCAACTAAGGATGGTGGGGACACCTGGAGAGCATGCAGGAAGAGAGATGCCGTAGGAGGTGGAAGTGTGGAGACCGGAGGGAGTGCAGGCCGGAGGAAGACCGCGAAGCAGATGGAGAGATACAGTGAAGGATTCATTAAGGAGACACCGGATGCCTGCAATGGATGAGTTGATGGCGGATAGGATCGTGATCGATAGAACACAATGGAAGCGGAGGTTAGCCCCACTGACCAGGCTCGTCAGCCTTACTGGGAGAGGATGTAATATATTATATATATATATATATATATATATATATTATATATTATAATATATATATATATATATATATAATATATATATATATAATTATATATTATATATATTATATATATATATATATATATATATATTGATTTTTATTTCATTCCATTGATTTGATATCATGACTATATGGTAAATCTTAGGCCAAAAATTTCTTTATAAAATATTTAATTTGGTCAAATGGCAAAGATTCGCTTGAAAATATTGTTGAGCGTCTCGGTTTGTTGTTTTCGCCGCTAATGTTCGGTCTCTCGCGTCGCTTTGATGAAGACGAAATTGGGACACTTTGAGAGAACCAATGAACCCGAACATTTCAACGAGACCAAAAGACAAATTTCCACAAAAACAAATAAAAAAATTTCAAACAAAAAAATGAATATAAAAAATTTATTAACCGACATACACAAACAATATAGGCTATATATATATATATATATATATGTCTCTATATATATCTAGAGTGGATATATATATATATATATATATATATATATATATATATATTACTATTATATATAAAATATATATATATATATATATATATATATATATATATTGTTCGACTGTTGTCTAGAGTGGATGGATTGAAAAAAGAGGGGAAAGAGAAATGTAGAAGCAGAGGAAAAAGCAATGAAGAGAGTTGTAAACCTAAGAGACCTTATTCAGCAAAGGATTTAAAGATTTGAAAAGAAGAAAAATGCCTGCAAAATGAAAACATGAACTGGTTATATAAATAAAAAGAATGAAAATAATTTTTAACATAATTGAAGAAGTGCTACAAAACATTAGACTGCATTTACGTTTGGATATTTTAAACGTACTTTTAATAATCAAAAGCAGATTTTTAGAGTTTTAATCGTTTCTGGTCAAGAGTATAAACTGTGTAGTCTTGACGCCTCTCCGATTCTGCTTCTTTTTTGATGGAACAACAAGTAGTCTGCTCAACATATGGTTGCTAGTGAATAATAGATGGACCTTTTAGTAAAATTACGTGGAAGCTCTGTGAAAAAGTAATGGATGTTGAGATTCCTGGCCCTTGCGAGAAGAAAACGAATTAAAATTGTAGATAAAACCTTCCTTAGGGACGAAGAAACCCCACCACAGAAAATAAAGCCAGAGAAATCTTGACATAAATTTTGAGTCATGTAATTAAAACACAGTTTCGGACATATATTTTTTGATGAAAATTAGATACTATCTGAGTAAATAGTGATAACAATATTGAAAGTGTAAGTGAATGGCGGACTCTGAAATAAATCGTCTGTTATGACAATAGTGGTAATGTTAATGATGGTAATATTGCTAATATATAATTAGTTTTAGTGATGGTAATATTGTTAATAATTAGTGTTACTGAGGATATACTATTTATAATAGTGTTAGTGTAGTGATGACTTGATGTTAGTGAATAACAAAAATGCTTGTGATTGGTAAGGTGTTATTAAATTTTTTTTATTTTTTTGGAAGGGGGGGGGGGGGGGGAAAAACAAACGATACTGGGGGGGGGAAATTTTCGCGTGCAAGTCATTCCACTTTTTTCTACGAAGTAAACATATTCGGACGAATTTCTTTTACGTTAGAAAAAATGTAAAAATTGTAAAGCTCTAAAAAATGTTTTATAAAATTCTTTTATAACCTTGATAAAGATTCACATTTATTTATATATATATATATAATATATATATATATATTATATGATATATATATATATTAGTAGTATATATATATAGGATTATATATATATATATATATATATATATATATATATATATATAATATATATAATAAAGTGCTTATTTATTATATTTTATTTTTCATCCGGTGGGGCCTTTTGGAATTTTTAAAAATAAAAATACTCCAAAAAACTATAATAATAATTAAAATAAACGAAAAATAAAAGTAAAAGAACTTAGAAATAATAATAATATTTATGTTAATAATATAATAATGACCATAATAATAATAATAATTAATAATAATAAAATTAATAATAATAATAATAATGAATAATAATAATAATAATAATAAGATATAATAATAATAATATTAATAATTAATAATAATAATAATAATAATTAATAATAAATAAATAAATAAATAAAAGCTTGCAAAAAATATTAACGAAAAAACAAATATTTTAAATAAACTAAAAAAACACGTTATAATTATTTTTGTAAAGTTTTCGCGAATTTTAAATTAATTAATTATTTTATCTACTAACTGAAATATTATTTGATTATAATAGATAAAAATGAAATGACTGCACCAAATACCTAAAGCTTTTTATTTTATATCATAATATATATATATATATATATATATATATATATATATATATACATATATATATATATACTACTATATATTATATATATATAATATATATAAGATATATATATATATATATATACCACTACTTATAATGCTATTCTGCATATATATTAGTCATAATATAACTAATATTAAATACTATATAGTATATATTATACTATACTACGTTGTAGTTGTATATTTTATACCATACTTGTATACTTTTTAATATGTGATATATGCATATCGATAAATTTTATTATTTAACCGCTATGTACTGTACCGTTATAACATATGTAATGTGTCCAATAGTATATATGTATATTTTTTAAATAATGGGAGATCTATGACCCAGGTAGGAACCGACCGGGGCCCCGGCCCCGGCCCCGGCCCCGGCCAAACCCGGCCATTTTTTTAGCGACCCCCGGCCCCCCCGGCCCCGGCCCCGGTCCAAAAATCAGGAAAAAACGGGGTTTTCTACCGGTTGACTGTAAATTTACACTAAATAAATAGAGGGTTTAAATCATCTCTCTCTG